>JAANYP010001505.1:0-190471 GCA_020465985.1 Centrapalus pauciflorus
TCCAGAATGACCAACTCTAAACTGCTCTTATACCAGTTGTAGGTCCGAGAGGTTCCCAAAAGTATATAGTTATAATGCTTGTAGAGGGGGGTGAATACAGCAATTTTAAAACTACACAATCTTTTCTCAATGTTTGTATGTATTATGCAAACAATGTGTTTATTACAACAAGCATTGAATGCGAATAGTTCAAGCGAGATGACAGATACAACAGTATGTTCACTATTCTAAGACAACTCAAACTAGAATACAATGAAACACTCACTAAGAAGCACTCACTGTGTTGACAAGACTTAAAGGAACGGCTTATGTAAAACAGCTTATACACACAGATGCTGGTTTACACAGAAGGTTTGCATGCATGAAAATCACACTTTCACGTTCACTCTTGGGTTTCAGCACTTAGCTTTCTTCACACTTCTTTCTGACCTTAGAAGCTTCCTTTTATACTCACTTAGAGGATCTAAGAGAAACATCTTCATTGGACGGAATGAAAAGGAGAAGTCTTGTTGAAAAGACAACATAACCTTTTCTGCACTTTTCTGAAAAGCAGACTTGTCTTCACATGTGCAGAACTTTTGTCTTTTTACTTTGTCTACTGTTGCATTGCCTTTAACTAATTTAGGAATGTCAACTTTGCGTCTTTCTTCCTTGTAAAGGCCTATTTTGATATAAGAAAAAGGTCTGTCACCCTTTTTCAAATAACCTTTTGTCTTCATGTTACAGAACAGCGTGGGCAGGCTGAGCAGTTCTGTTTTCCACTTTGTCTTTGACTTTGTAAACTGATCTAGTAGTCAAAAACAATACATGATGACTTGGAAACATATTCCATAAAGTGTTTAGCCTGTTCACAAAGAATAGGTTCTGTTCACAAAGAACAGAACACTTGTAAGATGCCCAAGCTGCTCACCAGTATAGAGCAGCGTAGACAGTTTATGTTCAGCCTGTTCAGCAGACAGAACAGCTTAGACAAACTGTCTTAGTTGCAACACATGCAACATATAGAACAGCTTTAGACTGATATTGCAAATCATTTTCAGGTTTCAATAAGGCATATAACAGGCCTTAAATTCAACCTTCAAATGCATCAACAGGTTTGATTATAAATCTCCCCCTCAGATGTAGAACAGGTTTGACTGAGGCCTTTTTGTGCCTAACACACACTCTTGGTTGTTTCACATTTCTTAGAATCTTCCTTTTATACTCTCATTGAGAATCCCAGTGAAGCTTCCTCATTGGACGTTGAGATAGTGGAATGTCTTTCCAAAAAGACAAGAATACTTTTCTGCACGTTCTGACAAAGCAGTATGTGTCTCTACATTGCAGAATCTTTGTCTTTTCTTTTTTGTCTCTGTTGCAGAAGGCTTTAACCAAAAGAGGAATGTCAACTTTAAACCTTTCATCTGCTGGAATGGCCATTTTGATTTAAGAAATGGTCTGTCACCCATTTCAAATATCCACTTTGTCTTCATGTAACAAAGCAGCGTGGGCAGTTTTAGCAGCTTCTGTTTTTCCACTTTGTCTTTGACTTTGTAAACTGATCTTTTGGTCTAAGACAATACATAAGTACATGGAAACATATTCCATAAATTGTTTAGCCTGTTCATAAAGAACAGCATCGGTTCACAAAGAACATATTACTTAGAATTTGTCCAAACTGCTCAACAGGTTAGAGCAGCGTAGACAGTTTATGTCCTGCCTGTTCAACATAGTAGAACAGCTTGGACAAGCTGCCTTAGTTACAACAAATGCAACAGGGTAAACAACTTTTACTAATATTGCAAATCACTTATCAGGGTTCAATAAGGCATTAACAGGCCTTAAAACTTTGACTGACTTAGGGAAACTGCCAATTCAACCCACTCTCTGTACCCCATGTAAGCAACATCAGTGTATTCATATGATTCCAATTCAGGACCTCCAGCACCTAGCCTGGTAATCTGAATCTTCCACTGCTTGCCTTTCTTTGAGATGAGGACAGCTTTGAGAATTGTTTCCTTAGCAAGCCTTCTGTTGGCCACATCAAAGAATTTCTTCCTTGCCAAGATGTCAAAGTGTACTTAGGCTCTTGCTGAGGAGGAGGCAGGCTTTCACTTGGTCACTGAGACCTGTGCACCCTTTTCTTTCTCTCCCTCTCTCTCAGTCACTGACTCTTTTGCAGCCTCCAATAATTTCCTTTGTACGTCCAAGGAAGGCATATTTATCTTTTTAGCTTCCTTGGCTGCAAAGGCTTTGGAAGCTTTAGCAGAGGCTTCTTCCTTCTTTTGTCTTTCCAGAATCTCAAGCTGCTCTTCTTTGAATTGATAGTAAGTCTCCAAAGGAATGCACATGTCTTTGGCTTGGGACTTGTCAAACTTGAGCTGAGCAGCTTTGAGATAGTCAATGTCCACTGAGTCTTTTCCTTTGCCCTTTGCAGTTGTGGCTATCACAGCTTTAGTCTCCTCTTCCTCCTCCTCTTCAGTTTGTTCTAAAATCAGATGTCTCCTTCTGCTTGGCCTGCCCTCAGGAATGGATTCCTCCCCCTTAGATGGTGCAGGGCTTGGAGATCCAGCCTGAGTAGGCTGAGCAGCTTCAAAAATTTTGGAGACACCTGCACCAGGATCTGTTTGGGAAAGACCTGATGCTTGCCCTGTTGATGCTGATTTCTCCTTAGAGGGAGATGAAGATTTCTCCCCCTTTGAATTGGTCTTCGAGGCAGAGATCTTTTCCTACTTTGGAGGAGATAGCATAGAGCCTTCAACAACAGGCCTGCCTGAAGGAACGGATCCAACGGGCTGAGCAGCAGCAGTTTTGGTAGCAGGCTTGGAACCAACAAGTCTATGCACTAAGAAAGCCAAGTTATCCTTAACCTCTGCAAGCTGGGCAACACAGGTTTGAAGAGAAGTGGAATGAGAATTAGCAAGGGAGGACAGCTGAAAGATAGCATCCCTGTTTAGAAGCTGTGAACACCAAACTTTGAAGTTGTGCAAGATTCAATTCAAGGGAGTCTTGCATATCATCAAAGTTTGAGGACACAGAATTGGACAGGGAGACCACTAAGGTACTCAGGCTGGCCAAAGTGGAAGGGAGAGTGTTTAAGCAAGTGTCAACTAGAGCTGACAGCTTTGGGAAACAGCTTCCAGTGTTGACACAGAGTCCTCTTGGGTAGAAAGAAATAAGGATAGAAAGGACGATAGTTGTTGCAGCTGTGCAGTGAGTGCAAGTAGCTGAGAGGAATGATCAGCTTGGGGAGCAGGGGTTGGGAAAGAAGTCCTGAATGAATCAAAGAACCCCTGAAGCTGAGCAGACACGAATTCTAGTTAATGGAAGGTAGAGATGTCATAAAGGTTTCCAAAGAACTAACTTTGTTGGTCAGCACAGACAGCTGATCCTTCAAAGGTAGATCTTTAAGGGATGGAGGTGTATGGGTTGACTGTTTGGATTAGGTGGATGGTGACGACTGTGATGGTGAGGGTGAGGATTGAGGAGTATATGTTTCAGTAGGTGAAGGTATAGAGACTTTGGATAGAAGTTCCATAGCTTGGGCATAAGTCAGATGACCCAGCTTGGAAGGGTTGATGGGACCTTCACCAGTGGCTGCAACTGCATCATGAGGTGAAGTGGTAGAAGTTGGTGGCCTTTTAGATGTTTTTGGTATTGTAGCACCTTCATCAAGACCTGGGGTTGTTCCCTCAGTGGTACCTTCGTCTATAGGCACCTCTTCATGGGGAAATGGGATGTGCATTTCAACATCATCAGTGGTGAAACCTGATGATGGAATGTGCACTTGGGGAATAGCTTCACCAGAGGGATGTTCCATTCCCTCAGGTTCATCAGCTTGGGTTGTTGGTCCTTCAACAGCTGTTGGGTGTGGAACTGTTGCATCACCAGGAGCAGAAGTTTGAGGTTGTTCTGCTAGATGGTTTGTTTCAGCAGCTTGAGCACCTCGTGCAGACTCAGATGGTGTATGAGAAGTATGAGGGGGTGACTGTGTGGACTCAGTGTGGAGTGGAGAGGGCTCATGTCTTTCATTGTCTTCAGCCTATTGAGAGGCTTGGACAGTTGATGTGTTACTCTCCATTTGTACAACTGGTTCCTGTTGGGAGGAACCAAAGGGCCTAGGTTGACTCAAGGTGGACTCTTGTTGGAGTGAAGTCTGCTCCAAGGTTGCTGCACTTACTCCCAAAATAGGAGAAGCTAAAGCAGCAGGGGTTGCTTCTTTATCAACTCACGCTTGTTGGGATGGGTCAGAGGGGCTAGTTTGGGAGGAGTGTTTCTTTTTGGCTAGCGATTTTCTTCTGGAGTATTGGGACATAGTGGATGATTGAGGAGAAGTGGGAGGGAGTTGTATTTGGACAGGAGGTGAGACTGGGTCAGGAACAGAAGGGTCAGCCTGTTCCATGGTCTCAGGTG
Source organism: Centrapalus pauciflorus (assembly GCA_020465985.1). Lineage (NCBI taxonomy): Eukaryota > Viridiplantae > Streptophyta > Magnoliopsida > Asterales > Asteraceae > Centrapalus > Centrapalus pauciflorus. The sequence goes on from JAANYP010001505.1 coordinate 4,393, forward strand.
CCACTGAGGCACCAGCCACAAAGGCTTCAGGTTCAACAGATGAACCAGGGTGAGGAGTGTGCTCCCCCTCAGCCACTGAGGCTGATGGGGCAGACTTAGCTGTTTTAGCCTTCTTGCGGATAGGCTCAGGATCACCAGTTTGCAAGGCCCTCTTAATTAGTTTGGGCCTTGATTTGGATTTTCCTTTGGGAGCAGCTATTGGATCCACCCTCTGAGTAAAGGGTCCTTCCACCAAACGAAGTTACCTCCTCATTGGAGTGGACAGAGGAGGTTCATTGTTGAGTACTGGGGTGTGAAACACTCTATTCCCCATGACAGGGAATGTAGCAGTAGTTAGCAAAGGTTGAGAGTTGTATAGATGCTCACCAGAGACATGTTTGAAGATGAGGCTCAAGAACCTTGAGTATCTTACAGCAACAGGACGATGTTCTTGCTGCACCAAGTTCCTCAAATTCACGAAAATCCAGCTGGCCATGTTCAGAGTAGTCCCATCCACAAGATGTAGGACTATTTGAATCTCATCCCTGCTAAGCTGGTCAAACAAGCCAACTTTGAAGCTGAAGGACATCACCACAGAGGCGAATAGAAAACTATATGTTGGGGATAAGTCCCTTTTGAATAGGGTAGCACCCACTTTTGGTTCTGCTACACCATAGAAGCGTAGCAGGTTGCCCATCTGTTCATCCTCAGGCTGTGGTTTGTCATATTTTTCAGCAACAGGAAGATGAAGAATTTCCCTGAGAAGAGCAGTAGTGATCTCAATGGTTTGAGTTCCATTGAGAATGGTTCCCCTGATGGTTTTGGTTGAAGGGACATACGAGCATGTATACCAAAACTCATAAACCATCTTCTGGTATAGGACACCAGGAGAGGCAGTCAGTGCATAGTGCAGGGGGTGGGCTTGCTGAAACTCCACCATCTGTTCTTAACCTTTTACCACATAGTTTTTGGGAATGGTCAGATTGGCAATGTAGTTGGTGGGTTTGAGTGTGAGCATTGTGGTGACAGAAGGATGTTTTTGGACATCATCACCAACGAACATAGGCAACAGGGGGTTGTTTTGGTGAGCCATTTGGAAAGTAGTAGGATGAACGATACTTGACACTTAGTCAATTTAGGGTTTTGCAGGTAGTTAGGGAAGCAGTAGAGAAGAAGAAGAAGATGAAACAGTGATTTAGTGTTGGGAAATAATCTAAGTATATCAAGCTGTTAGTTAGGATTTCTCAAACTGTTAGTAGTATTTCTGTGTAATTACAAAGTTTGAGCTGCTAGTTCAAGAATCTCGAGCTGCTAGTTCAAAAGTTCAAGCTGCCAGAGTCAAAGTTCAAGCTGCTCAACAATCAGATAACAGAAACTGCTATAAATCAGCAAGTGATAAAGATTTCAAGATTTGAGGATCTTCAAAAGATATCCACTCCAGAGAAATCACAGTTAGTCAAGGAAACAAGTCAGAAGGCTATAAATAGAGATAGACTAGGTCTTTCTTATGTAATCTCGTTGCCTAAGAATTCATATTGTAATTGCATTCTGATTAAGTTTCTAAAGCCTCTAAGGTTGAAAAACCCTAAGAACAGTTTGTGTTCTTCATCTAATCAAACAGATTAGAGGTGATTGTAATCAGAGTTTCGTAATATAAAGGTTTCGATATTAATTGTGTTTATTTGATTGTCTGTTCTTTTATTGTTCTGAAAGTTTTCTTAAAACAATTAAGTGTTATTCCGCAAACTTCTTAATTGGGCTTTGATTCAAAACAAGGTTATTGGTTTAACTCTGTTTTATTCAAACCAGTTAATCTTAGGGGATTTTGATCTTGACAAGTGGTATCAGAGCCACATGTTTTGTTTTATTCTTTGTTTTCAAAGTAAGAAATTTTCATCTTCAAGTATTTAAATCTTTTTCTGCAATAGAGTTTGATGGCAGCAGTAGTGGATCTGGGCAAGGACTTAAAGTGCCTATGCTCAAACCCACTGAGTTCGAGATGTGGAAACTCAGGATTCAACAGCACATTCAATTTATTGATTATGCCCTATGGGAAGCTGTTGAAAATCCTCCTGCAGTTGATCCTGAACTAGATGCTGAAGGCAAACCAAAAAGAACACCTCTAAAAACTGAGATTGAGAGAAAGGCTAGAATGAATGAAGTCAGAGCTCTCACTATTTTACAGATAGCCATTCCTAATGCTTATCAACATCAGTTTAAAAATTCTATAATGCTCATTCTCTATGGCTTGCTTTAGAGAAAAGATTTGCTGGCAATGCTAGCACAAAAGAAACAAAAAGGATCTTTTAAAACAGCAGTATGAAAATTTTTCTGGTGGAAAGAATGAAAACCTTACTCAAATCTTTGATAGGTTCAATAAGTTGATAGGTGAATTGGAGAGTGCTAAGGTTAGCCTAGATCAAGATGAGGTAAACAGAAAATTCCTCAGATCTCTTGGTGAAGAATGGACAGTATATGCTGCACAATGGAGAACAAAGGACACTCTAGATGAAATAGAGTTGGATGATCTCTACAATAGCTTGAGAGTGTTTAAGTCTGAAATTGAAAATAAAAAGAAACTCTTTTCTTATAATCACAACACTGCTCTACTATCATCTGCATCTAATGATAAATCAAACTGCTGTGATTCTTTTACAGATACTAATGGCAACACTTCTGAGGTCTATTATGAGGCATTTGTTGCAAGTGATGAACTATTTGCTCTAAATTCTGAAGATCTGGAACAAATTCATCCAGATGATCTATAAGAGATGGACTTAAAGTGGCAACATGCCATGTTGAATATGAGGACTAAAAGGTTTCTTAAAAGGACTGGCAGAACAAACTTTCAAGCCAGAACAGAAAGCAAGCCAGCATTTGACAAATCAAAGGTTCAATGTTTCAAGTGTCACAAACTTGGACACTTTGCTAGAGAGTGTAGATCACAAAGTCAGCAGCCACCAAGACCGCAACAAACCAGTCAAACACAATCTTCACAGGCTCTTGTTTCTCAAGAAGACACTATTTTTTACTGGAGTGATCAGACAGAAGAGGAGTTTCAGAATCAAGCTCTTATGGCAGAAACTACAATTGTTACTTCCACTGAACTACCATCTGAGGTAAATACTAAACTCTGCTCCCAAGCATGCAAAAATATGGTTAAAAAGTACAGAGATCATAATGAAAGCATGTGTAAAACTCTAGCTAAGATGGAAGAGTGGAGGTATGAGTATATGCATGCAATAGAGGATCTTGAAAAACAGATCAATGGCTACAAGGACAATGAGATTCAGATGGGACATGATAGAACATATCATGAGTGGGAGAAAAAGGAACTAGAAGAGAAAATAGAGACCCTTAATAAGAAACTAGAAGAGGCTGAACAGAAGGTGTTAGAAGCTCACAAGAAAGTAGAGTCTATAAACACAGATTTTGGCAGCTTCAAGTTGGCCAATCAAAAGCTAGAACACCTAATGGAAATCTAATTTAAAGATAGGGTAAAATCTCAACTCAATCCCAATGAAGGAATAGGATATAATGCTACCCCACCTCCCTACATTCATCCTATGAGTGAAGTTGCTGATAGGCTTGTGAATGAATCATTAGATGAGAAGATGAAAACTGTAGATCCTATCCTTGAGGATAAGCCTGAGCTGGAAGAAGAACTAAATACTAATGAAGGCGGTAAAAGTGAGGAAGCAGAGAGTAATTCCAAAACCATGAGTGAACCTATAGTACCTCCTGTTTCTAACCCTGTTAGAACCAGCAGCCTGAGGGAAGAAACCAACCGTTTGAAAGGAAAAGAGAAGTTGAGTGAATACAACCATGCTTCACATGTTTCTGTACCTTCTAACTGTAATGTTTCATCTTCTTCCAAGACAGACAAAAAGGGTAAAAATGTTCCAGTATGCACATGCCAAAAGCATGGTGTACAAAAGTTTCCTACACAGCAGCAGGTGAGGGGAAATCAAAGGAACAAGAATCAGTTATGCTCACACAAAACTGGTTCCCCTATCAAAATAATCAAAAAATGTTTTCACTGTGGCAGGAAATACCATCTGGCCAAGCACTGTTTATGTAAATCAGTTGTTGAAAGACATACTGTGTTTCAAAAACATGCTGTTTCACAAAAACCAAAAGCTTCAAAGGCCTCAAAACCTGTCACCCTAGTTCCAAAGAACACAGTTGACCACAGGTTCATAAAAGTCAACAAAAAGCAGCCTGTACACCAAAAACAAGCTTTAATGAAATCTAAATTGAGCGTGAAACAGGAATAGCGTGTCAAAGGCAAAAACACAGTTCAAACTGCTAATACAAAAGATGGAACTGTTAAGTCAAAAGTTGGAACTGGCAGTGCAAAGTCTGAAGCTGATGGCACTCAACATCCAGTTCCAACTGCTAAGACAAATACTGGAACTGGTAGTGGATCATCTGAGACTGTTAAAGAAAAAGTTGGAAAGAACACCTGGACACCCCATGTCATTACTAAATACTCATCACATAATCCACTAGTGGATCTCACTAAGTTTAAAAAAGTACAAACAGTATTTAGTTATGTTAATGCATAAGGACAACAAAAACCAACTTGGTTTGGGTTTACTCCACTACTAACTGAGCTTTTTCTTGTGCATGGCAACCACAAAAACCAACATAAGACAAGATGGCATGTGGATTGTGGCTGCTTCAGGCACATGACAGGCAACTCTGAATGCTTGTCAAATTTCAAAAGCTTTGAAGGAGGATATGTTGCATTTGGTGGAAACTCCAAAGGAGGTAAGGTAACAGGTAAAGGTACTGTCAAAGCATGTAATATGATATTTAATGATGTATTGTATGTTGAACAGCTGAAGTATAACTTACTAAGTGTATCTCAAGTGTTTGACAAACAGAATATTGTTTTATTCACAGACTCTGAATGCATTGTCCTATCAAAAGATTTTAAAATACCTAAAAATCTTGTTTTACTTAGAACACCAAGAAAGGACAATGTCTACTTTGGACATAGAAAACTTATCCAAAACAAATACTTTAAGCTGTTTAATATCCAAAGCATCATCTAATCAGTCTGCTCTTTGGCACAGAAGGATGTTTCACATGAACTTCAAATCAATGAATGCTTTAGTCAAAAACAATTTGGTAAGAGGATTACCACCGAAATAGTTCATATGTGATTATCATTGTGTAGCCTGTCTCAAAGGCAAGCAACAGAAAACTTCTCATAAGGCCACGGAAGTAAATTCAATCTCTTCTGCTCTTCATCTTCTTCATATGGATCTTTTTGGTCCAACTTCTGTTTTGAGTTTGAATAAAAGAGCCTACTGTTTAGTCATTGTTGATGATTTCACCAGGTTTACATGGATTTATTTTCTTAGGACTAAGGATGAGACTGTTGAGTTAGTTAAATCCTTTATTCTAAAAATTGAAAACCAATCTAACTTAAAAGTAAACGTGATCAGGTCAGACAATGGAACTGAGTTTAAAAATCATGACTTAAACAGTTTCTGTGAGTCAAAAGGAATTGCAAAATAGTATAGTGCACCTAGAACACCACAACAAAATGGAGTAGCTGAAAGGAATGTAAAATATGTATTCCCGTATGTTTCAGCACCTTTGATGATTCTTTCACACAACCCAAGAAGAAACAAGCTCAATAATTAGGTTATTATGAAGAAGACAAAGAGAATATTGAGAGCATAAAAGTGGCGGCTGCTTGTGTATATTCAATATGTTCAACCGTATATTACAATAAAGCAAACCCTAGGAGCTTTATAGCTCCAATTAATTAACTATGGGGCATTGACACAATTGCCCCCTAGGCTTTTACATAGAAATAAATAACAAGGAAATAAATACAAAGCCAAAAGCTAAGTAAATATTTATTACAAAATAACTCCATATGATCAAAATTAAATGTCTAACAATCTCCCCCTTTTCGATCATTTAGGAGGTCCTGGAACTCTGGCATGATCAGTTGATTCTCGGAGTCCAAGGATGACGTCGAAGCGTCTGGTCACTTGTCTCAAATGTAGCCTTTCGTTCAGGTATTCAATGCCGCTGAGGATATCCTGAATCTCCTTCGGTGAGCATCTGAGTTCTGGATTTGATTGAGCGTCAAAGTCTTGAACTTTCTGAGTAAGCGCTGCTCGAACCAATCTGATAGTGCCGTCGGAGTAACATGGAAGATCCTCAAAGCGCATGAATATTTTGTGACCTTTCTGGTTCAAAAATATAACCCCTGGCTGTCCTCGAAGCAGAACTTTATACGCCGGATGGTGGTCTAGCAAAAATATATCTTGATCAGGAGCTTTCAGACCCACTTTTACTAAGGCACTCTCAATTGCCATCTGGAAATCTCTGAGGCACATTATGATTGATCGGCGATTCATGCATCGAACCAGGGCTGCAAGAGCAGTCATGTGAGTCAGACGACCCTTGACTTTATTTCTCATCTTGTTGTGCAGAAGCTCTATGTCGTCCATGTTTACAAAGTCAAGGTCACTTTCATACAATTCTTGAACTGTGTCGTCTTCTCTGAGTACCTCGAAGGCCGGAGTGAACACTCTGGCTCTCTTGTACATGTGGATGTTATTGATCTTTACTATTTTGGATTTCGACCAATATTTGCTCTTGTCTCTCGTTTCCCTTAGCATCATCTGATTATATTCAGCTTGAACACATCGAGATGCATCGGTCATCACCATCAGAAGACGTCTACTGTAAGACCCCGGCTTCTTTCTAAATACCATTTTGAACCTCTCTTCTAAGAAAGGATTCTGAAATTGATCAGCCGGGAACTTCTTCAAAAATTCTTTTAACCCCTGGACCAGAGGTTCTTCTAATTCATCAGGAGGAGCCTCAAGAAGTTTCAAGACTCGATCTCTCCGGTCCTGACTCAATTCTTATTTTGTTTCAGCATCCAGATTGTGAACTTTTCCCCGTGAGTACCAATTGATCCATGCCACGTCTGTCATGTCGTATATTAGGGTGACATCTCTTGTTTCAAAACAGTCGACAGCTCGGGATCCGGATGATTCATCGATGTGGGCAGGCGGAGCTGATTGAGATGGAAGGGTTGATTGGACTGTTGGGGTAGGTATAACTGGTGGAATTTCTTTTGGTGTGGGAGTGGGTTGGATTGATGGAGTTTCTATGGGAGTAGGTGAAGGTGATTGGATGGAAGAAGTTATTTGTTCTTGAGGTCCGTGGGATGGGGAATCCAAAATTTCAATTGGAGGAGGTGATTGTTGTGGTGATTGGGGTTCAGACTTTGGTGTGAGAAAGGTATAGTCGTTAATGAGTTAATGAGTTCATGAAAAAATAAACGTGAACAGTTAAAACTTAACAAAAATGCATGAAATTACAGATCCTAGTCTAAAAATACATAAGGAACATTTTATCTAACTACTACTAAGTAAAAATAATACTTTAAACTACCTAAAATGTATAAAAACCAAAAAGAAAAAAAAATTGAAATTCAAACACACAAAATATGAAGTTATAAACTAAAATAAAGTTAAAAAGAGGTTACCTGGTGATGCCGAAGGTGAGAAATGCGAGAAAAACGAAGATCTAAAAGCTTGCATGAGTGGTTATGGTGGCCGGCGGTTGGGTAGACGACGAGAGGGAGAGAGAAGGAGGAAGATGAAGTTTTCTTGAAAGTGAAGGAAACCTCTTTGACCGTTTGACCCACTCTTTTAAAGAGAGTGGGTCGGGTCGGACTGCAAGATCCGCGCCCAAAGAGTGATGTGGGCCGCCGGATCACTCACAAACACACACACAATTTAAATGACATGGGCTTTAATAAAACAAACAAAAACAAGATTTTTAATAAAAAATTGGCTCAATTTAATTAAATCTTTTTGTATATTTTCTTGGAAACAACGAAATAAAATATTTTTGGTATTTTCTTTTAGCATTTAAATTAAGATAAAAATAAACTGAAATAAAATAAAATAAAATACAATAAACTAAAATATTTTTGGCTTTTTGATAAATTTAAAATTTAAAATCTTTTTGGGATTTTCTGACCTATTAAATTAAACTTAAAATTAAATTAAAATATGACCAACCTAAAATTTGAAATTTAAAAAGAAATAAAGAATTATAAAAATTAATATCCTAACTATACTCCCCCTCAAATAAATATCGGTTCCTTTCCTTTTGTTTTTTCAGATAAAGTTCTTGAACCTTTTCAGCCTTTAGGATACAGACAAACCTGGATAATGTTTGCGTCCCACTCCGTGATAAACAATTCACATAGCAATTTTTCGGGGTCATTAATTATTAAAAATGTACACAGATAAGGAAATATTGAGTTTCAATTTTGTGACACAATCCTTAAATTTAAATAACAGATATTTTCTAAAATAAAGGAATTTCAATCATGATAGATTGAAATAGAATTATTTAAGACAATATCTGATATTTAATTGGAAGGCGGATTCAACATGCCGATATGGGATACTAAAAACTGAAAACGAGGTTCGTCTAAAGCTTTAGTAAATATATCTGCAAGTTGATATTCCGTGCCAACAAAATACAACTCAATGGTTCCTTTTTCTACATGATCTTTAATAAAATGATACCTGATATCTATGTGTTTTGTTCGAGAGTATTGCACGGGATTGCAAGAGATGGCAATTGCACTTCGAGAATCACAGTAAATTAGGATATTGGTGAGTGAGAATCCATAATCGCGTAGTTGTGTTCTCATCCACAGCACTTGAGAGCAACATCTTGCAGCTGCTACATACTCAGCCTCAGCTGTGGATGTGGAAACACAATTCTGCTTTTTGGAAGACCAATCACCGGTCTATCTCCCAAGAACTGTATTCCTCCCGACGTGCTTTTTCTGTCAACTCTACAACCTGCAAAATCAGCATCTGAAAAAGCGGTAAGATCGAAATCGGTTCCCTTTGGATACCATAGACCAAGATCGGGTGTACCCTTAAGATAACGAAAAATGCGTTTTACCGCAGTTAGGTGTGATTCTTTTGGGTCGGCCTGAAATCTAGCACAAAGACATGTTGAAAACATTATATCCGGCCTACTAGCAGTCAAGTACAGTAAGGATCCTATCATCACTCTGTAAGTTGTATTATCGACACTTTTCCCAGAGGGATCGGTGTCTAACTTACAGTTGGAGGCCATGGGAGTTGCGATACTCGTGCAAGAGTCTAACTTATACTTCTTGAGAATGTCAAGAGTATATTTTGACTGGTTCACAAAAATCCCATCCTCAAGTTGTTTGACTTGTAATCCGAGAAAAAAGTTCATTTCCCCCATCATACTCATCTCGAACCTGGATTCCATTAGGGCTGAAAAATCCTCACAAAAATTACTGTCAGTAGATCCAAATATAATGTCGTCGACATATATCTGTACTAGCATTATATGTGGGCCTTCCCTTTTACTGAACAGAGTTGTGTCCACCACACCTTTACAGAAACCGGCAGAAATAAGGAAATTAGAAAGACTATCATACCATGCTCGAGGTGCTTGTTTTAAACCATAGTGGGCTTTATCTAGCACATAAACATGGTCAGGTTTATGTGTGTCAACAAAGCCTTGTGGTTGTTCAACATACACCTCCTCGTTAAGTTCACCGTTTAGAAAGGCAGTCTTGACGTCCATTTGATACACTTTGAAATCTTTGTGTGCCGCGTACGCCAAGAAGATTCTGATTGCTTCGATCCGTGCAACTGGAGCGAAGGTCTCGTCATAATCTATCCCTTCTTGTTTTCGGTAGCCTTTGGCAACAAGTCTTGCTTGATTCCTTATCACAATGTCGTTCTCATCTCGTTTGTTCTTAAAAATCCACTTTGTTCCGATCACTGTACGGTCTTTTGGTTTGGGAACTAACCGCCATACTCTTAGCTGTTCAAACTGGTTGAGTTCCTCTTGCGTTGCAACTATCCAATCTGGATCTGGTAGGGCTTCATCCACATGAGCGGGCTCTATCATACTAAGGAATGATGCGAAGAGGCATTCATTAGCAGACGCCCTACGAGTTTGGACTCCTATTGAAACATCACCAATGATTTGATCTGTTGGGTGATTTCGAGTCCATTTAATCTCATGTAGAAGGGGTGCTCGGGATGGAACCTCAGTGGTTAATGTGGGGATGGATGAAGATTCATGGTCAATGGTTTCAAATGATGGTACCCCTGGTTCCGGTTTGATTTCCGAGTGTTCAGGTGAAGGAAGGATGGTTGGTATTATATGTGAGGGTATTATAGTAGTAGATTCAACTGCGGATGTATCGGTGGATGATGTATATGGATGAGGGTATGATGTGGATGAAGATGGAGTGGAGAAACTTTGTGGCGCAGTTGAACTGGAAGGATTACCTACATTATTGACAACATTAGACACATTAGCGTTAGAACCGAAAAATTCAACATAAAAAGGATCAAACAAATTAACCAAATCAGAAAAAAAAAGAAATGGGGTTATTAGAAGAGTCTCCAGGCATTTGAGTAATGCGAGGTCCTGATTGATCAACTTCGGGTGCCAGTTCAGCCAACTCATCAAATGTGACATGCACACTTTCATTGACTGTTCTGGTTCGGGTATTGAATGCGCGATAAGCCTTCGAGTTAGATGAATATCCAATGAAGATCGCTTCATCCGCATTTTCGTTAAACTTCCCGAGGTTGTCTTTGTCGTTCAGCACATAGCAACTGCAACCAAATACACGTAAGTACTTGATAAATGGTACTTTATTCAAAAAGAGTTGGTAAGGAGTTTTGTTAAAGCGCTTATGGATAATGGAGCGATTTTGTGTATAGCAGGCTGTTGATATAGCTTCGGCCCACAAGAACGGAGGTAGCTTCGAGTATGTGAGCATTGTACGAGCGTCTTCCACAAGCGTACGGTTACGCCTTTCCACGACCCCATTTTATTGAGGCGTTCGAGCAGCAGAGTATTGATGCTGAATACCTTTGGATCGAAGGAAGCCCTCAACTACCAATTTCTTGAACTCCGTGCCGTTATCAGATTTGATTGATTGCACTGACAGCTGCTGTTGGGTCTCGACACTCTTGATAAAATCTATGATTTCTTGAGTTGTCTCGTCCTTGGAACGCAAGAACCTGACCCAGGTATATCGTGAATAGTCATCAACGATAACCAACACATATCGTTTCCCGTTTATGCTTTGAGTTCGCATCGGTCCGCATAAATCCATGTGAAGTAACTCCAATACTCTTTTTGTTGATGGTTCGGGCTTTGGTTTGTGAGATGATCGTTTCATCTTTCCTTTCTCACAAGCTCCACACAGATGGTCCTTTTCATAGCGCAATTCAGGAAGACCTTTAACCAATTGTTTCGCAGCCAGCTTGTTGATATTTTCAAAGTTCAAATGGGATAATCTTCGATGCCACAACCAAGAGTCTTTTGAAGAGGCTTTTGATAATAAGCAAATGTTATCCTTCACTATTAGCTTGGCTACGTCAATGGTGTAGAGGTTAGAGTTTCGGGAACCTGTTAGGATTTCTTTTCCATCCATACTCTTTACACTGCATTTCTTAGCTCTAAAAGTTACCTCTAGTCCTTTGTCACAGAGTTGTCCTATGCTAAAAAGATTATGTGATAATCCCTCAACATAGTCAACGTCCTTGATGACCAGATTATTTAGAACTAAGTCCCCGTATCCTTTGATATGAGCCTGATGGTTGTTCCCAAATTTTACCGTTCCGCAATACTGTTCAACTACGTTGGACAGCAATTCTCTTCTTCCCGTCATATGCTTGGAGCAACCCGAATCCATATACCAAATGAACTTAGCCTGAAAAGCAAATAAATTCATACAATGAAAAACTATATGCATTCAAACACATCCATTTTTAATTCACAATCAAACCGTGTTCTGAACCGAGATGTTCAGAAAACATGATGAGTTAAGGTCGGGTCATGGGCTGTGTGCACAGAAGCCAAACGTGTCGGTTTAAGCACAACCGACAAGCAAAAGAACGGGTCCTAGTCTATGGTAACTAGAAGCCATCTCATTGAAGAACGGGTCTTGATCAGAAGTAACCAAGAACCATCTGCATAAAGATCACACAACTTTGGGTACCCACCTCAATATGAGTCCCTTTTTGTTAGGAGCTCCAGATTTATATGGCACGTGTACAATTTTAGGAACCCATTTAGCATTTGTGTGTGGTCCGGATGCATAACCCTTTGGAATCCATTGAAGATTGGATTTATTGGGCTTTGGAACCTTAGGCGCTGAAATTGCCTTAGGTTTTTGTCTTTTTGAGACCTTTTTGACCGTTGCTTTGGTTTTGGGCCTTGGCAACGGACAAGTCTCAATTTTATTTGTGGCTAATGATGCAACATTTTTTGATTTCTTTTTCCGAATTCGTTTAACAGGATATGGCACGAAAGCATTCATTTCAGGAACCTGTTGTCTATAGCGAGTTGGACGTAGATTAAATAATTTACTGAACGAGTACTTTAAAGAAACAACAGAATTCGGTACATCATTACAGACATTGTCACACACATTCTTACACAAATTGTCTTTAGAGATTACAGACATTCTATCTCTAGTAACAAATTCATTTGGCATTATAGCCTTCTTCACAAAAAAAACTCGAAAAATCCAGCATGGTGGTTTTTGGAACTCTTCTTATATGATCTGTAGGAACAAAACGATTAGAGTCAGTAAGCATGGAAGATTTAGACTTGACAGAATTCTCTTTTTGTTGGTGAGTGGGTTTCTTAAAAGACTTGGATTGGATCTGAGTCTTTTTAGAAACCTCATTTTTAAACGATTTTGAACACTCACCTTTATAAATGAAAGAAGAAGTCTCAGCTTTGGCCTTACCTTTATTTGATGACACATATGGAATTTTGATGGAATGAGAAACTGTTTGTTCTTTTGAAAAATCTTTCAATTTTTGTGAAACCATTTCAAAATTTTCTCTGTACACAGTTACTTCCACAGATTGTTGAAAAGTTTGATTTACCAATTCTTCTTCGCTCTTAAGAAGAGCATCTTGAAGATCAAGAGCTTTCTTTTGAGACGACTTCAATTCCTTTTCTAAAACAGTGATTTGTTGTTGAAGAACTTTTGCAGGAATATAAAGTTGAGGGGTTGATTTTACAGTTTCTGTTTTCAATTCAGCTTCTGAATACGTTGACAAGAAGTCTTCCTCTAAAGTGGGTATTCTAGAAGGATAACTCTCGTTAAGTTCTTCATATTGAAAAGAAATTTCTTTTTCTTTATGAGCAACACGTTTCTCATTTTCTTGGTTTAAAACTTCTTTTGATGACTCAAAAAAGAAAGATTTAAGACCGACTCCCATATAATTCATGTCATAAAATAAAGGTAAAACATTTTGTGCTTTTTCCAAATATTTAGGATTTTTAAAACTGATTCCTTGTTTAGAATGGTAAAACCTAGTTTCTTTAGGCTGATTTAAGTGGATAGTTTGTTCTGTTTGACCCCTTTTTAAAAATGCATCGTCAAGGATCTTTATTCGAGAGTACAAACTTATCCTTTCTTCTTCAATCATTTTATATTTTTCTAAACTGTCTATATTTTCCATATTTACCGTATCTAACTGTTTTGTAAGTACAGAAATTTCTTCTTTTAATGAGAGTTTTTCTTTTGATAACGTGTCCATGCAAGATTCAAGATATATATTCATGTCCTGAACATATACTTTTTCTTTTAACATCTGTTTTATAACATTGTGATTAGTTAACCACTTTGAATGATATAATTCAGATGACTCTTTTAAAGTTTGAGCTTGATGTTCAGCCTGTACACACTTTGCAGTTTCAGCATTTAATCTAGCTTGTAGATCAAGAATATGTGCGTGCAATGTACATTCATTATCTACAAATAAACTATTTACATGTTCAGAATGTAACAGGAATATACCTCATTTGTCTCAGAACCGGATGTAGAGCATTCGGGATCATCGGTTGTGGTCATCAGACATGCTGGTGGATTTTCAATGTCTCCCCCTCAGCAGCATGATCTGAAGTCTCAGGAGTGGAAACGGCACAATGCTCCAACCCAATACGATCAACCATGTAACAGTTCTTGCCCTTGTCATCCTCCTCATCGGTGTCTTCAGCATCCCAGTAATCTTCCTGGGCGACGAGGGCCAGCGCATCGGTTCTTTTCTTCGCGGCGTTTAGCTTTCTCTCATAATAGCCGACGTCTCTGTCAAAATTATTTTTGCACTCCCGAGCAAAGTGGCCCAGTATTCCACACTTGTAACAGAGACGCTCGTCTGCGGCTTTCGGTTCGTCTGCTCTCGGCCGTTCATCTCTCCTTTCTGCCGGCCTCTTGTCGGCGCGACGATGCTCTCGGCTGTCATCTCTCCTTCTCTCCCTTCTCTCAGGCTCTCTCCTCTCATCTCTGCGGTCGTCCCTACGATCATCCCGTCGATCGTCCCGCCTATCATAATCACGCCTGTCATTCCTTCGATCCTCGCGCCTATCGTCTCGCCTTTCATAACGGCGATCATCTCGATAGTCGCGTCTATCGTCATACCTCCTGTCATCCCGATCATCCATTCGATAGTCGTCCCTGCGATAATCATCGCGTCGTTCATCCCTTCGATCATCTGAGTACCTCCGTGGACCGGTGTCACAACGGAGTTGGTTGTTAGTCTTGTTGGAAAACCGTCGTTGTTGGAGACGATTCGTCCACAAGGCAATCTGTTCCTGTATTGTGGCCTCTTCCTCATCAAGTACCTGTCGTGGAGGAGAGGCATACCTGCACTGCGATGATGATGAACCTGGAGCAAAGGATGGTGTTGGAATATTCGTGTTGGTAATCAAGGCGAGTGAATCATTCGGTTTCATCCCAGTATTGGCTGATAACAGCAAAGATGCCAATTGATTCGCCATCAGTTTTTGTTGATCCACATCCCCTTGATACTTCTTTAGCTCCTTAAAGACGACGTTGATGGATACCTCATGTTTGTTCAGGACTCGTTTCGTGGCCCGACATGCGATCCGCCACTCGGGGGCTAGGGCGGCAAAGAACTGGATGTTGATGTCATCCCTGTCCTTCTTGATGTGCAGTTTGTTCAATTCATTTAGGACCGCACAAAACCTGGTAAACGTAGCTTGCAGAGATTCCCCGTCTTTGGATCGGAATTCTATAAACTTAGCCTTCGCCTCCTCAATCTTGGCACGATCATCGAGATCTGCCCCCAGCATTTGGACTTCCAATTCATCCCACATTTCTTTGGCAGACATTTTGCTGTCGACGCCAACCAGAATATCAGTGGGGAGGGCCTGGTAGATCAAATGTTCCGCCCTCTTATCGGCATGCTGCCTGTCTCTCTCGGCGTCATTAGCCGGTTCTCGTTCAACTTTGGAGGCTAAGACAGGGGGTCAGCCTCAGGTCTGGCTGCTATTTCCCGATAATAGATGACCGGACCCTCGGAGATGGACTGAAGCATTAAATTCCCAAGCGGTTGCATCCCAACGAATTTGAGGAACCGGGATTTCCATTGTTCATACTCATCGGGATAGAGAACAGGTGGTCTGTTCTCAGATCCGAGTGCGAGAGCTTCGCGAGACATGATTTTGGTGCTGATGAAAGAGTTAAGATCTTAAAGGTGGTGTTAGGCACAAAAAGGCCTCAGTCAAACCTGTTCTGCATCTGAGGGGGAGATTATTAATCAAACCTGTTGATGCACTTGATGGGTAAAAGTTAAGGCCTGTTTATGCCTTAATAATTCCTAAAAAGTGATTTGCAATATCAGTCCAAAGTTGTTCTATATGTTGCATGTGTTGCAACTAAGACAGTTTGTCCAAGCTGCTCTGTCTGCTGAACAGGCTGGACATAAACTGTCTACGCTGCTCTACACTGGTGAGCAGCTTGGGCATCTTACAAGTGTTCTGTTCTTTATGAACATAACCTGTTCTTTGTGAACAGGCTAAACACTTTATGGAATGTGTTTCCAAGTCCTCATGTATTGTTTTTTACTACAAGATCAGTTTACAAAGTCGAAGACAAAGTGGAAATCAGAACTGCTCAGCCTGCCCAAGCTGTTCTGTTACATGAAGACAAAAGGTTATTTGAAAAAGGGTGACAGACCTTTTTCTTATATCAAAATAGGCCTTTACAAGGAAGAAAGACGCAAAGTTGACATTCCTTATTTAGTTAAAGGCAATGCAACAGTAGACAAAGTGAAAAGACAAAAGTTCTGCACACAAGAAGACAAGTCTGCTTTTCAGAAAGTGCAGAAAAGGTTATGTTGTCTTTTCAACAAGACTTCTCCTTTTTCATTTCGTCCAATGAAGAAACTTCTCTTAGATCCTCTGAGTGAGTATAAAAGGAAGCTTCTAAGGACAGAAAGATTAAGCCAAAAAGCTAAGTGCTGAAGCCAAGAGTGAACGTGCAAGTGTGTTTTTCATGCATGCAAGCCTGCCTGTGTAATACAGTTTCTTTGTGTCTAAGCTGTTCTACATAAGTTGTCCCTCTAAGTCTTGTAAACACAGTGAGTGCTTCTTAGTGAGTGTATTCATTGTAATCTAGTTTGAGTCTGTCTTAGACTAGTGAACATACTGTTGTATCTGTCATCTCAGCTTGAACCTTTCCGCATTCAAGCTTGTTTGTAATTAACAATTTGTTGATAATACATACAAACATTGAGAAAATAGTGTGTAGTTTTTAAATAGCTGTATTCACCCCCCCTCTACAGCTTAAAGCTATATACTTTGGGAACCTCTCGGGACCTACAACTGGTATCAGAGCAGTTTAGAGTGTGTGTCATTCTAGATCTCTCATTCTCCCAAGTTTCCATGGACAACAGTGCTGCAAATTCCTCATACTATGACAATGGCTCAATGGCAAACCTCCAAAGTTCAATCATCAGAACTTTTCTGGTTGGAAGTGCAGAATGATGCTCTACCTAGAGAATCTGGATGTACAACTACCAGAAATTGTAATGGAGGGTCCTTATGTGCCAACCTCTGTTACAACAATAACTCCTGCTGTTGAAGGAGCAGCTCCTGAGATCAGAACATTTGAGAAAGCAAAAGCTCAATGGTCCGATGAAGACAAAAGATTGGTGGCTCTTGATGCAAAGGCCAGAAACAATCTGGTCATCTCCTTGCCTGATGATGTATTCAAACAGGTTGAGAAAATGAAGACTGCCAAGGAGATGTGGGATACTTTGTGTACCGTCTATGATGGACCCACAATCACACTGGATAACAGGATTAACAATCTTGTTAGACAATATGAACTCTTCTTTGCAAAACCAAAGGAGACTCTCACAGAAACCTACACCAGGTTTACTGCTCTTGTGAATGATCTCAAAGCTGTTGGGATCACTAAGGACAGCCTTACTCTGGTGAACAAGTTTTTGGATATCCTCCCTGAAGAATGGAATTACTTTTCAACAATTTTAAGAAATTCAGGTACAATCAGAAGTATGGATCTTGTCAACTTGTATGGATCTTTACTAAATGATGAACAGTCAAGGCAACAGAAGAGAAATGCCTTGGAGATGTCTAAAAGAGGTGCAGCCTTTGTGGCTAATGTGAGACAGTCTGTGAGTCAGGTGAGTGATGTGTTTACTCAACCTGATCAACAGGATGATGACAAGGAGGAGGTGTCAGATGAGGAAGATAATGCAGATCTTGCTGAACAGGATGATGAGCAAACGATAGCTATGCTTGTCAATAGGTTCAACAAGAAAAGGTTTGGAAGAAACATGCTGCAAGGAAGTTCAGGGTTGGCAAAAAGAAGGCATTTAATAAATCCAAGGCTGAGTGCTTTAAATGTGGCAAAACTGGCCATATAGCTGCTGACTGTGTGTCAAAAGTTGTTGGTCAGTCATCCAAACCATACAAGACAAACAAGGATGATGGTTATAGGGTTAAGTACCTTATGGCCATGGCTAAGCTGAGGAATCTGATTCATCATCTGATGAAGAAGACAATCAATGTCTGATGGCCAACACTGATGTCCCATCAACAAGCAGTTTCAAACAGGATATGGCTGAAGCTGAAGCTTTCAGCAGCTTAGAGAACTGGAATCCTACAATGATGTATAAGGTACAAAATTTTATGGCTTACAGTTCTGAAGAAAAGATTAAGATGTTTGAATATATGCTAGTTGATTTGAAAGCTGCTGTTGAGAAGCATGATGCTTTATTATCTGAAATCTCCAAGCTTAAAACTGATCTTAAAACAAACTCCAGTAAACTGGACAGTTTCCATAAGTTGGAAACTGAGCTTGATGAATTAAAACACATCAACTCTATTTTACTGGAAGAAAAGAGAGAAACAGATATAAAGCATGCTAAGCTTCAAAAGATAGTTGACTCTTGGTGCCAATCTGCACAAAAAGTCAGCCATTGTATAAGTCAACAGATCCCTGCACAAATTCAAGCCTATCTTGGAGGGGATCTTGATACAGCAGCTTCCATTGTTGAGATTAATAATCTGAAAGAAGATTTATCCACTCTTGGTGAGCTTCCAAACACTTTTGTTCAAAAAGTGAATGGTAAACTAATCTCAACAAACAGGTTTGTCAGGCCTCAAAATACTGACAGCTCGTGTGAACCTAGCTCAAAAGCTGGTGTTGGAATATGTTCTCCATCAATCCAGCCTGCTAAGTGCTCTGCTGATTCACACAAGCAAAAGAAAGGAAAACATGTCCAAACTACAGCTGTGGATACTAAACCTGTTGACAAAACAGGTTCTGGGTCCAAAGCTGATGGTAAAAGGCATAATAATCCTTTTGATGCTAAACATTTTGAAAACAAGTTTTCAAAAGTTAAGCAGTCTGTTTTCAACAAGGGCAAGTCTCATGTTGAAAGCAAACATGTTGTGATTTCTAATAAGTTTTCTAATCATAGTGGTAAACTGGTTTTAAATGAGAATAAGTTTTTCAAAACCAGAAATTATGATTATGCTGATAGGCAGCATAAATCACATCTCAGTAGGGGCAAAGGCAAAGCCATTGCTCAGTCTGAGAAACTTGGGAATAAGTTTCCCAAACCTATGGAAGTTCAAAAGCCAATTAAGCTTCCTGTCTTTGACATTTGTCCTCCTAAAAAGAGGAAAGAAGAGACAAACAAAGCTGTGGCTATTGAACCCTCCACTCAAGCTGTTGATTCATCAAATAATAATAAGTTTGCTAAACCTGCTAACAGAATCAACAAAAATAACTCAGAATGTGTTTCTGAAAGTTCCTCTTCCAAAAATTCTAAAAAGAGAAAATGTTATAAATGTGGGAAGAAGACACATCTGGCCAAGGACTGTCCTGAATCTGAGGACATGAGGCCTGTTGACTCTGATGGTTCTCTCACAGCTGTTACAAGCAGTGTTGGAAACATCTCAGTCAATAAAAATGGTATCCAAGCTGACACCATTCAAATTGGGAATATTAGTGTGGATATTATAAGTCCATCAACAAATGTTGATGAAGTAGGAGAACTCATCTCTGTGATGAGTTCCCCTAAAAATGACTAATATTTCTCTTATCACTCTGCAGGAAAAACAACCTTCCCAGGTTTGGTACTTGGACAGTGGCTGCTCAGGGCACATGACAGGTTGTAAAGAATTGCTGAGTGATCTCAGGCCTGAAAAAGGGCCAAAAGTCACATTTGGTGACAATGTACAGGGATCCACTGAGGGATATGGAACTCTTAAAGCTGGTGCTGCAGTGTTCAAAAGAGTAGCCTATGTGGTTGGGCTAAAACATAACCTTGTTAGCATAAGCCAACTGTGTGATGCTGGCTACAAGGTTAACTTTGATGAGCACCTGGGTTACATATTGGATCCCCAAGGCAAAGTTGTGCTATGTGCTCAACGAAAGAAAGGTGTATATGTTGTGGACATGCAATCTGCTGATCCCACAACTGAAACCTGCTTTCTCACAAGAACAAATGCAGACTTAAACTGGTTATGTGTAAGGTCTACCACTACTAAATCTATCTAGACGCGGATCCGTCAACGAGTGCGGAATCCTCGTTAACGGTTAGACGGACAACTCTCAACTACGAAACACGGAGACTATCAGAGGCTGAACGAACGACTGACGAACGATCCTACGAACTGATTCTCTCCGAAACGGACCTAAAGCTGATGATAAACTCGAGATCGCCTTAAGCTTAATTCCTCACGAATTCTGCTCAAAGTCTGCTAATGACTCGAGTCTATCCCTAATTATAGACCCTGATTCGAGTCTGATGTGGGCCAAACTCGAATCTGGCCCAAGGCCCATTCGAGTCTGTCCACCAAGACACTCTCGAATCTGAGCACATTCGAATCTAAGGCTACATTCGAATCTATCACAGATTCGAATGTCTACCCTTATATAATTCGAATCTAGCCAAAACTCTTAAACACCTAAGTGTTGAAACTTATGTTTTTACTTATGCTTGAATTAATCTTTGATCTTTATGTTTGAACTTCTTGTAATACGTTACATCAAGTTCAAACATACAATAAATTACTATTAAACATATATAAACACATATATCAAGCACTCGTTTAACCACAATGTTAAATATTACTTAAACCACAATGTTAGATCGATTAGACTACTATCGTCACACAAGGTGTACCAACAGACTCCCCCTTGACGATAGCTTCTAATTATTTACATTAAATTTAAGTACTAGAACTATATATACTACTGCCTGCATATAATCCAGCATCTATACAAACTTTAAATACCTTCTGGAACTTCCTGGCTTCAGATCTCCATGCTTCAGTAAAGAAGATAGGCTGATCATGTAGCTTCTTCAGGTCGTCCTTTGATAGATTTATCAAATGCAGTGGATCATATACCTTCAAAATTACCTTCTCGTCTTGATCCTCCATGATGGCTTCAGCAGTGTCAATCTCGAGGTACCACCATTTCATGTTGCTCAAAATATTCTGTGGCATCGATTTCATTGGAACCTTTTTCAGACATTTGACTGGCTTATAAATCATTCTGGCCCAAGGCCTTCCAGTATGAGGATCTATCCTTGATCCATCCTCAACCCTTTTGCCTGATCTCGGCTTAAGCCTTTCAAACTTTCCTGAACGCCCCTCTTTTCTTATTATTTTCGCCATGACTTCAGCGTACGGGTCTTCGCCTATATTGACCAGTTCTTTCCATGCTAGTTCCTTCACTTCAATCTTAGGCAGTGTATTGAACGCTTTCAGGGTTCGCCTCAAGTATTGGAGGTCATCTCTTCTTTTCAAAATAAACAGCTGGAGTTCTCTGTCAAAGATCCAGCTAATAATCCCTCCTGAAAAACTTCCCGCACCCGGAACTCTCATTTTCTTCTTTATCTTCAGCTGATCCTTCTTTTGTTCCTTCTTAAACCAAAGATTTATCAACTCAGCTCTAGATGGCTCCTTCTCTGCCTCTTCAAGTTCTTTGTCTTCAACTGAGGCTACCTTGATGTAGTCTATATCAATCACATTATGATTTTGGCCCTCATATAGTTCCGTGACAGGTTGTTAATTGATTATCACTTCATTGACATGATCGTCTTCATCATCTAACACTTCATCATCAGATTTCCAGTCAACGACCTCCTCCGGAATGAACTCTCCTTCCTCCAACTCTTCAACTTCATCTTCAAAATCAAATTCCATAAGCTCTTCCTCAATGTCTTTCAGTGCATCTATCATGTCACTATCCAAAGCCCTTGAAGAACCTACTTCTCCTCCAGCTCCTCGTACTTCTCCTTCTAGACTAGGCTCCCCCTCAGATTGAGCAGTCTGAGCAGCAGAAAGATCTACTGGCTCATTCTGTCTTTTTGGGCTGGGATCATTGCCTTGATTGTCCTCATCATCATCTTCTCTTGGCCTCTCAATTTCTTGATCACGGCAGGATGTCTCCCCCTGAGCCTGAAGATTTTTCATTAACTGCTCAATGAGGGAGCGCATCGATCTTAACTCAGCTGCCTGATCGCAGACGAACGTCTTCAGCTCAATGTTCTCTTCCTGGATTTTTTCTACCGTCTTCTTCAATTCAGCATTTTCATTATCTAGATTTGCATTATGTGCCTGAATTTCACCCATTGCCTGTGTTAGGCTCAGGATTTGAACGTGTTGGAAGTCAACGCGAGCTTTGAGCTGCATAAACCTCTGGTTGTCAGCGTAGGCGGCCGAGGTAGATGGAATGGACTGAACAGGAGAAGGGATGAATGGTGGTGGAATATATGGCTAATGTTGAGGTGGTGGTGATGGTGGAGCGGTGGCTTGTGGTTCTTGAGTTTGAGGTTGAGGTTGTTGTGCATCGGACGCTGAGGATGTCCCTTGCATAAACCTGTGACGCTTGGCCCGCTGCCTAGTCACCAAGGGAGCAACTTCCTCCTCTTCGAAATCTGAATCGTCAGATTCCCTTGCCTCTCTTCTCCTGGATCCTTCTTCATTCACTATCAACCTCGATCCATAGGTTCCAATTTGAATATTTGGTTCTGTAGCCACTGATTCAGGAGCTTCAACTTCCAGCTCCTCCATATCTTCCGACTCTGATTCAGATGATGTCAAACCTTTATCAGCCTGTTCTGGCTCATACTCTTCCACATCTCTTAATACGTCTTCTTCTCCTTCAGGTGGACTGAGCAATTCACCAACTAATGTTGCGGCCACATCTTCGTTTGCATGGGGTCCTGATGCCCATATTTCTTCTAATGTTTGCGCGATTTGCTCAGATTCTGGAACCGCACTCGAAGGCCCTGCTTCCTGTGCTTGAGGCTGCTGACTTGTGGAAGGCCTTGATGCCTGAATTTGACTCGCTGATGGTCTTTGACGGCGTCTTTGAGCTCGCGGCTGCTGTGTTGTTGACGTTGTTGTGGTTGTTGTTGCGGTTGAAATTCAACGACCCCTGCCCAGTTGGCATCTTCCGGGGCTTGAAATTCCCTATCCAAAATTGCTCCAAACAATGGACGCTCAACAGGAACAGCTAACCTTCCTCTGTGTGAGGAACAGTCAGCGAAAATCCTCTTGTCCATAATAGCAACGCTCAGAAAGTCATTTGACAGCGGCAGATTTGGCAAGAAATGCCTTATCAACATCATAATGAACCTTGGATAAAGCAGAAATTGTTGATTCTCGGGAGCGGATATCTGATGAACAAATTCCGAAAAGAACATCTCCGAAAAACTATATGGGCGATTATACACCATAGCGACGATCCCCGACTGAATTTTCGCCACAATATAGTCGAACCCTGCTTTCTTCGCAGCAAAGCACACAATAAACACATGCGCTAGAAACCTCCACTGCCTGATCAACCCACTCTTCATATATGACACTTTTGTCACATCGAGGCTGTACCCCATTCTTTGAAAGGCCGCTTGCCTTATACTCAAAGGAAATTCTATTGGACCAGCTTCTTCTTCCTGAGTGCCCAGCTGCAGCACTTGACGAAGCATATCAGCCGAGAATACCAATGGCTGTCCTGCAATACGAGTGCGTAGAACTGTCGGAGTGACCGAGCAGTCTACCTGCAAATGATCGTAAAACTGACGGATGTAGGGTAACACAATCTGCACATTATGCGACAGTGCATATCCGATCCTTGATTCAACGAGAAAATCAAGCACTTGACGGAATCCATGCGCCTCAGGGAGATTCAGATCTGGATGAAGCACCATATTGTGCTTAGGAACGAATGCTCGAATAGCCATTTCTGCACAATAAACAAAACCATTAGATTCATTAAAAATCAATAAACTTGTTTAAATTTAAATCTGTTTTATTTTGAACTTGTTTAAGTACAAAATCCAACACAATTAAATTTCTACAAGTTTAATAATATTTAAATTTAAATAGTGCAAATAACAAATAGATTCGAAAGGAACAAATTCGAAGTGTCCCTATTCGAGTGTAATAGACAGATTCGAAGGTCATGGTCATCTCGAATCTAATGACAGATTCGAGAAACCCATGAACAGATTTGAAACCCATGAACAGATTCGAACGGCCGTATTCATTCAAGGACCAAATCTCTTGATTTTAACCTTTATGGACTTAGAAAATTACATTCATTAGTCCTACTAGTTACTAATCACAGAAATATGCCTTTAATTTGATTGTTTATCGGCCCAAATTTGGTAATTTTGTAAAAACCCTATTTTGACCCTTAAACCTTCAAAATTCGATGATTTTGCCTAAAATTGTGTATAAAACTACATAAATCTTGTACAATCAAGTTGATTATACCTAGGTACAGTGTTGGTACATCGTGTGTGACGATAGCAGTCTAAGTGATTCTGCATAGTGATTTTAGCAAGTATGTGTTAGATATGTTTATATGTGCTTGACTGTTATTGATTGTGTGTTTGAACTTGATGTAACATATTACAAGAAGTTCAAACATAAAGGTCAAAGATTAACTCAAGCATAAGTAAAACATAAGTTTCATCACTTAAGTGTTTAAGTGTATAGGCTAGATTCGAATAGGTAAAGGAATGCATTCGAATCTGTGATAGATTCGAATGTATCCTTATATTCGAATGAGCTAGATTCGAGAGTGTCCTGTGGACAGACTCGAATGGGCCTTGGGCCAGATTCGAGCTTGGCCCACAACAGACTCGAATCAGGGTCTATAATTAGGGATAGACTCGAATCATTAAGTGACTTTTAGCAGAATTCGTGAGGAATTAAGCAAAAGGCGATCTCGAGTTTATCAGCTAGGTGAGTGCCGTTTCGGAGAGAATTAGTTCGTAGGATCGTTCGTGTGTCGTTCGTTCAGCGTCTAATAGTGTCCGTGTTCCGTTGGTTGAGAGTTGTCCGTCTAACCGTCAACGAGGATTTCGCACTCGTTCACGGATCCGCGTCTAGATAGATCTTGCAG
Source organism: Centrapalus pauciflorus (assembly GCA_020465985.1). NCBI lineage: Eukaryota > Viridiplantae > Streptophyta > Magnoliopsida > Asterales > Asteraceae > Centrapalus > Centrapalus pauciflorus. The sequence continues at coordinate 29,171 of JAANYP010001505.1, forward strand.
TCGTAGACCTTACAAGTGGTATCAGAGACTACGGAGTGTTCTTGGTGTTCTTCGTGTTCATCAGATACATTCTAGGTTTCTTGACGCTAGTTGGACGGTTTTGCTCTCAAAAACGTGTTTTCAAGCTTAGCAAATTCATATTCGGGAAACACTTTGTGGTTTTTCACGTTTTTGATCGAAATCATTATTTTTCGTTCGAAAAATAGTGATTTAATCAGTAAAACGTCAAAAAATCAAAGTGTTCGCCATTTTTCGAGTTTGCGGCGCTCGAATCTATAGGGGTAATTAGGGTTTCACTTTAGTCTCGAGTCTAACCTAAATACGCTACTTTCGAGTCAATTTCAAAGAATTTCGAATCTACCTTGTTTCGAATCTGTTGCTTCATTCGAATAGGATCTCGAGTCTACATTAGTTTCGAGTTTATTTCGAGTCTAGTCGTGTTTCGAATCTGTGTTTCGAATATGCTGAAATTCGAGTTTGTTCCCCTTCGAATCTAAGGACCATCGAATCTAAGGATATCTCGAATCTGACATGTTTCGAGTTTAATTGAATTAAAACACTTAATCGAGTTTAATCCCAAATAAATTGGAATCTAATTACATTCGAATCTATCTAGATTCGAAAGAGTTAATCCACATTAGTTTCGAATTAAATTAATTAAGGATCAATTCAATTTCTTTCGAAAAGATGTCTAATCTTCAGAATTTCTTAGATATGGACCACGAAGTTGGGAAGGCAAATGCACCGCCTAAGCTGATGAAAGTTGAGGACTATTACTGGTGGAAGGACCGTTTTACAGATTTTGTACGATTCAATGATATGCGCATGTGGGTGTGCATAGATGAAGGGTACGTCCCGCCAGTATCTGAAGTTGAAGGCCGTCAAAAGGTCTTGTCATATCAGATGATGAAAGAAGATGACAAGAAATTATTTGAAGCCGAAAACAAAGCTTTCTCCATAATCCGTATGGCTTTACCTCAAGATATTTTGCACACATTTCGGACTCAAAGGACGTCGAAGGAACTTTGGGAGTCTCTCGAGAAAAGGTGTGAGGGTAATCCTCGGGTGCGTAGAAAGCGTACAGAGCTGTTGAAACAACAGTTTGCGATTTTCAAGCCAATTAAGGATGAACAGTTGGATGATATTTTCACGAGGTTCTATCATCTGATAACGGAACTTGAAAGTCATGGAATTGAGTATTCGGACACTGACAAGAACAACAAGCTTCTTGATGCCCTACCAGCCAAATGGGCTATGTACGTGGCAATGATTAAGCTGAATGAGGACAAATACTATACTCAATCACTTGATGACATTGTGGGAACGTTGAGGGCATATCACTTCGAGATGATTAAGGCTGAGACTGATTACGAGCAAGTCCAGAATCCGGCAATGTATTTTGGAAAGACATCTAAATCATCAGTGACAGCTGAACCGAAGAGTGCTACAGCGTTTTTCACCGGAGAAACGTCATCGCCAGCAGAGTCTGAAGACTCATTGAATCGCGCGTTCTTAGGATTAGGACGATCGGAAGAACCGCAACCTCAAGTCCAACAGGCATCGACAAGTCAGAGCTATTCGAAGATGCCCATGAGCGCAAAGTCAGCGGAAGAGCATCTGAATCTACTTGCTTCTTTTGTGGCCGCATACGGAAATTGTGTTCAAGGGAAAATCAATGACCCAGCTCTATGGGATGAAGATTACGATCAGGTCGATCCTGATGACTTAGAGGAAATGGATCTTAAGTGGCAACTGGCCATGGTGACCCAGAGGGTAAAAAGATTCATCAAAAGAACTGGGAGGAATCTGCAAATGAATAACAAGGGGATCAGGTTTGATAAGTCCAAGGTGAAATGCTACAACTGTCAGGGATTGGGACACTTCGCCAGGGAGTGTCAGAGACCGAAGGTAGAGACATACCAAGGACAGAGTCAGCATCAGGGACAGTACCAAAATCAGTCCCAACAACGATACCTTCCAAGTTCCTCATCTGGACAGGCCAATCTAGCGGGTCTTCTATCCAATGTCACTTCCGATAGACAGCTAGATGGCACGTATGATTGGAGTTCACATCCTGAGTCGAATGCTAGAGCCTTCATGGCTGAAGTCACAGAAACGGGGTGTGATGGGAACGAGCAGACTACACGGGACAGCAGTCCAATGTGGGTAGAGAAGGCGAATGATCAGACAGTGCTGGAGTTTGCTGCTCAGATGGCCAACGTGGAATCTGATAACTCTAAGGTTAGTCTATCTTACTCTCTATTTCAAGAATTATGTGCTTTGTGTGCTACTTCTAATGATAGGTTAAATCTAGTCTTAGAATCACATAAAACCATATCTGCTCAAAATGAGAATTTAAAAATTGAAAACGCTAGCCTGAATGATATAAAGCATGATTTAAAAGAAAAGCTTAAGGCTGATGCTCAGGACGTAGTAGTTCTAAAAGACAAACTCAGTGAGCAGTGTGTTAGGATAGAACTTATGTATGAGCACTTAGAGGCCTTGACAAAAAGTCTTAAGGACAAGGATATAGAGCTAGCAGAAACCAAGGTTAAGGTAGCAGAGGCAAATAGCAAGCTGGAAAAGTTTAGGAATTCAAGCCTAAATCTAGGGAAAGTCTTAGATGCCCAAAGACAGTCCAAGAAGCCAGTAGGTCTAGGTTTTCACGAAATTCCTCCACCGTTCAATGCGAACTATGTGCCTCAGCCTCAGGAGAAAACTGACAAGTCAGTAGATTTAGAGGACCTACCTGAACCGACACCTGAGCCTATAGTAGAAAATGCACCTAAGGTGGCTGACTCAACCGTCAAGGTCAAGAAAGTGAAATTTGTGTCTTCCTCCAGTGAAACACCTGCAGGAAAACAGAAAATTTCATGGGCTGACCAGGTCGACGAGGCAGACACCGTAGCTGTACCAAAGGAAGTAGACACTAGTGAGACACCTAGATCTAAGGGAACCACCAAAAAGTCCATAGATAAGATGTCTTGCTTCAGATGTCACGAGAAAGGGCACGTTGCTTCTCACTGTCCACTTAGGAAAGCAGATGTTACCCCTAAGACAGTGAACCCAAAACCTGTTAAGCCCTCACCCTGTGTGGCAAGCAGCAGTAGTTCTCAACCTACCGAGAAAACTGTGCAGGCCGCACCCAAACAAGTTGTGAAAAACACACCGGTTAAGGTTGGACCAAAGGAAGTGATTAGGACAAATTCACCGAATCATGTCATTAATCAATCTAGGTCAGCACCACAACAAGTCTATAGGAGCACCACACCTAGCAGGTCACATACTCCAGTTAGGTCTCATACTCCAGTTAGACAATATGCACCGGTAAGAGCTCAAGGATCACAGTCTGAAATGGCATATAATAGAAATTATTCCAGAGCTCCACAACAAATGCCTACACCAAGGCAAAGAGTGAACTTAACTCACTCGGCACCACAACAGAATTCAGTTCAAAGGCCCAAGTCACCTGAAAGGCGAGATGGGTACTTGAAAGAGTTCACGTATGTGGACGAGAATGGTATTACCAAGTCAGTCATGGCTTGGGTTCCCCGTGATAAATAACCACTTTTCTTTCATGTGCAGGAGATAACTACAGGTCCAAACAACAAGTGGTTCGTCGACAGTGGTTGCTCCAGGCACATGACGGGGGAAAGAAGTCTTCTCACAGACTTCAAGGGAGGTAATAGGGGATTCGTATCATTCGCGGGTAACAAGGGTGGAAATATCACTGGAACTGGAGAAGTCACTAATGGGACGATTACTTTGGATCAAGTTTATCACGTTGATAAACTGGTTCATAATCTCATTAGTGTCTCTCAAATCTGTGATAAGAAGAACTCGGTGTTATTTACTGACACTGAGGCGTTAGTGCTAAAGCCTGGATTCAAAATTCCTGAAGAATGGGTGTTGATGTGGGCGCCAAGGAAGAACGACTTGTACATGCTGGATATGAACAAGCCAGAGACTTCGATGGGGCCAATTTGTCTACTATCCAAAGCTTCGGAGACGGAATCCGTACTATGGCACAGACGCATGGCTCACCTGCACCTGAGGAAGATGAATTACATTACGAAGCATGGACTGGTGCAGGATGTGCCCATGAAAAGTTTTCAGTTCGAGGATAAGTGTCTACCTTGCATGAAGGGTAAACAGCACAAGAAGACACACAAGTCCAAGAAGCAGAAATCCATAGCCTCAACATTCGATCTGTTGCACATGGACCTTTTCGGCCCAATCAACAAAAGGAGTATCGGAGGTAGTTGGTACTGCTTAGTTATCACTGACGATTACTCACGTTTTTCTTGGGTTTTCTTTTTAGGTACGAAGGACGAGACGGCTGCAAGGCTCATCGGGTTCTTGGACCAAGTGGAGAACTCATACGGAACTAGGGTTAAATATATTCGTAGTGATAATGGAACTGAATTCAAAAACACTGTAATTTGTGTATATTGCCTATCAAAGGGCATAGTGCATCAATTCAGTGCACCATATGAACCTCAACAGAATGGGGTGGCCGAACGTAAAAATAGAACTTTGATTGAGGCTGCAAGGACTATGCTTTCGGATTCAAAGCTTCCTACCATGTTTTGGGGGGAGGCAGTGAATACCGCGTGCCACATTTTAAACCGAGTCCTTACAGTCAAATCATTGAACAAAACATGCTATGAAATTTTGAATAAACGGCCACCTAACTTAACTGGATTCGAACCGTTTGGAGTACCATGCACACTTTTAAGAACAAAACATCAACCGAATTGTGGTGAAAAGACTGACGAAGGATACTTCCTAGGTTATGTGCCAAACTCACCAAACAAACGGGTGTTTAACAAAACAACTGGTACTGTGGAGATTGTGTATAACATTGAAGTCACAAGTTATACACATGAACCCCAAACTGGTCCGGAATGGATATTTGACTATGATAAGTTATTTGAGTCATTTAACATTCCTCTGGATGATAATGCAGGTACAATCGAAAAGGACATGGTGACGTTGCATCTGAACGACGATGGCCAAATCTTTCCAAGGACCACGTTCGAATCTACATCCGAGCCTACTACGACTGTAGATGGATCTCCATCTACATCCGAGCCTACTGCGACTGTAGATGGATCTCCAGAAGTTGCTGATCAAGAAGCACCTACCACTGAGAATCAGACTCAAGCATCGAGTTCCAACTCTGAGGAAAACGTCCGTGAGGAGGAAAATGTTGAAGCTGAGACTGTTCCCCCATTAGGTGAAATAGGATCCAACTTAGGAGATAATCTAAGGGTTGATGAAATAGAGACCTCTAGGATTAACAAGAACCATCCAATAGAAAGCATCATAGGAAATCCTAACGAGGGTGTGAAGACTCGGAGTAGTGTAAATAACCACACCGTGTTGTTGTCGATGATAAACGACTCCGAGGCATATCACACATGTCTTTATTCATGTTTCATATCGCAAGTAGAGCCTAAGAATGTGCAAATGGCACTTAAGGATAACTCCTGGGTTGAAGCGATGCAGGAAGAACTTTCACAGTTTAGGAAACTAGAAGTGTGGGAGTTAGTTCCGTTACCTCGAGGGGAGATTGCAATAGGAACCAAATGGGTTTTTAAGTGAAAAAGAGACGATCGGGGTATAGTCACGCGCAACAAGGCGAGATTAGTTGTAAAGGGTTTCAACCAAGAGGAGGGAATCGATTACAACGAAGTTTTTGCACCAGTAGCAAGGCTGGAAGCCATTAGGTTGTTTCTAGCGTTTGCCTCCTTCAAAGGCTTTAAGGTATATCAACTAGACGTTAAGAGTGCTTTCCTGTATGGGAAAGTGAAGGAGTTGGTGTATGTAGAACAACCGCCCGGATTTACAGATCCAAAATATCCTGATAGAGTCTATCGCTTAGATAAGGCTCTTTATGGATTACATCAGGCACCTAGGGCGTGGTATGAGACTTTATCCAACCATCTTTTAAAACGGTTTTGAAAGGGGTAGGATAGATAGTACTCTATTTGTGAAGAGGAAGGGAGAACACTTTATCTTGGTACAAGTGTACGTCGATGATATCATTTTTGGATCATCAGACGAACAGATGTGCAAAATTTTCGAGAAGGTGATGAAGTCTAAGTTCGAGATGAGTGCTATGGGGGAGTTGAACTTCTTTTTAGGGTTACAAGTTGACCAAAAGAAGGAAGGGATGTTTATCCATCAAACTAAGTATGTCTATGACATATTAGAACGGTTTGGAATGGAGGGAACTAAGTTGACTGCCCACTTCAGCACGCCGATTCAAGTGAATCACAATCTCGGGCCGGGTACTGAAAGTGATACCGATGTGGATCCGACTTTATATCGGGCCATGATTGGGTCACTTATGTATTTAACTGCTTCAAGACCTGACATAATGTTTGCTATGTGTATTTGTGCTAGGTTTCAAGCGAATCCGAAGGAGATGCATATGAAAGCTGTGAAGCGGATTCTACGATACCTCAAGTCGAAACCGAAGCTGGGACTTTGGTATCACGCGGAGGGAGATCTAAAGTTGGAGGCGTTCACGGATTCTGACTACGGAGGATGCAGCTTGACGCGCAAATCTACAACTGGAGGTTGTCAGTTCCTAGGAGGGAGATTGGTATCCTGGCAATGCAAGAAACAAACATCGGTAGCCATTTCAACGTGCGAGGCCGAGTATGTTGCTGCTGGTAGTTGCTGCTCACAGGTTCTGTGGATACAACAACGATTGCGGGATTACGGTTTGGCTTACACTCAAACTCCTATTAGGATAGACAATCAATCTACAATTGCTATAACTAATAATCCAGTTAAACACAGTAAAACAAAGCACATAGACATAAGGCATCATTTTATTCGTGATTGTGCTGAAAAGAACTTAATCAAACTGGTAAAAGTGGCAACAGAAGATAATAATGCAGATTTATTTACCAAAGCGTTTGATAAGTCACGGTTTGAGTATTTAATTCAACTGAATGGAATGCGCAACCCAGAGTAATTTGACCTTAGTAGTAGTAAATTTATTTTATTGTAGAGTAGTAGTTTTTCTTTCTTTTCAGTAATCTGCTAATTTAGGAAAGTTTCTATTTTTAGTAAGTTTCTATCTTTAGTAAGTTAGTAGGTTAGCTTATTTTACTGCTTTTCTTATGAAAAAAAATAAAAAAAAAGAGAGAAAATTACAAAAATACAAAAAAAGAGAATATCAGAAAAAAGAGTTAAGTCTTAGATACATAGGTTCAAAGTGACGAAAATTAGCACCGTCGTTACAGACTCTAAGTATTTAGGCTTTCACACATAATGCAACTAAATCCTAAGTGTTATACTTTATTTAGTTTGATGTGTTGGTAGGCATAATACATATAGGGAATCTCAAGGCTAATAAAATATTCTAGAAAAAGTCAAGCGTGTCACTACCTTAGATATATGACCAATCGGTCTTAATTTTTATGTACAAGACATACAAACATTGAGTCTAAATGAGGTATGAAAACTTTCTGGGGATGTATGGCAACATCAAATACATCTAAAAATGGAAAGAATAGAAATATCATATGTAACTGAGAGTCGAAAACATGCAACTCTGTTGTACGTAAGTACAGACCTGTTGTCTCTATTTAGATTCGGGTTAGCAGATATGTCGCTTTGTTGTACGTCAGTACAGACATGTCACCGCTGTCTGCTAACTTTAATAATAAACCTTAAGTCGAACTAAGACACTTTGTTGTATGAAAATACAGACCTGTGTCCGATGTTTGTCTTTTAAAGAAAGTTTGCAAATACCAACAAGTTAGAATCTTTGTCTGTGTGCCTTGATCATAAAAGTATGTCTATGTCTGAGTCACGTAAGATAATTTCCTGATAAATAAAAAGGCCAAGGGATATTCCGAAATGTAGAATGTTTAACGGGGTAAAATACCAACAGTCGGCTAAATAGGTATGTCACAACAAACAATCAAAGGAATCAAAAATTCCTAAGTGTGAAAGTTTAAGTACTGAAAGTTAGTATCAGACATCGCTATCTGATTGAACCTTTCTTAGACTATCCTCATCAAAAATATGTTGTTAAGTATTTAGCTTAGATTGTAAATTCTTATAAGTCTAGATTAAATTTTTGGTCAAAATTTTATTTTACTTTATTTTATTCTATTTTTAACTTAGTTTATTTTATTTCATTTTTTAATTTTTTTTACTTAGGGAAAAGGTCAAAAGTTACTGAGGGTGCATTCAAAGTTGGATAAAATAAACAATGCGTGAACTATCTTGAGCTTAGGGTAAAAGAATTGGCATAATTTATCTGGTTACACAATACCGTAGAAAAAAGTTGGAAAAGTTGAAACTATTTCAAAATTTTCGAAATTTTTCTAAGTGTTGGTGGTTTCGAATCTAAGACAGACTCGAATAAGGAGTAATTCGAATCTGTCAGTAGATTCGAATCTACGCTTAGACTCGAGGGTTGGTGGTATAAATAGGTTAACAGTAAGTCATTAATTCCATCTGTTTTCGAATCTATACTAAAGGCGATTTCGAATCTGTACTTCGAGTCTATCGTAATCCTCCAAAACGACATTTTGTCGAGTCTCTTACTTGGTGTTTCGATTCTACAGATACATCTAGGTATAATCAACCGGATTGTACAAGATTTGTGTAGTTTTATGCACAATTTTAGACTAAATCGTCAAATTTTGAAGTTTTATGGGTCGAAATAGGGTTTTTACTAAATTACCAAGTTTGGACCTATAAAAGATCAAATTAAAAGCATAAATCAATGATTAGAACCTAGTTGAACTGTGAATTACTAAGTTCAAAACGGTTAAAATCTTGGATTTTTGGTGAAAGAAGGACCGACGGGGTTTCGAGTCTGTTCCTGGACTTCGAATCTGTTCATGGGTTTCTCGAATCTGTCATTAGATTCGAGATGACCATGATCCTCGAATCTGTCCATTAGACTCGAATAGGGACACTTCGAATCTGTCCATTACACTCTAATATGGACACTTCGAATCTGTTATTTTCGAATCTATCATTTATTTGCACTATTTAATTTAAATTTTATTAAACTTGTAGAAATTTAATTGTGTTAGATTTTGTACTTAAACAAGTACAAAATAAAACAAATTTGAATTTAAACAAGTTTATTGATTTTTAACGAGTCTAACAGTTTTGTTTATCGTGCAGAAATGGCTATTCGAGCGTTTGTTCCCAAGCATAATATGGTCCTTAATCCAGACATGAATCTCCCTGAGGCGCAGGGATTCCGTGAAGTACTGGATTTTCTAGCTGAATCAAGGATCGGACATGCACTATGGCATAATGTGCAGCTAGTGTTACCCTACATCCGTCAATTTTATGACCATTTGCAAGTAGACTGCTCGGTCACTCCGACAGTTCTACGCACTCGCATTGAAGGACAGCCATTAGTATTTTCGGCTGATATGATTCGTCAAGTGCTGCAGTTGGGCACTCAGGAACAAGAAGCTGGTCCTATAGAATTTCCGTTGAATATAAGGCAAGCGGCCTTTCAAAGAATGGGGTACAGCCTCGATGTGACAAAAGTGTCATACATGAAAAGTGGATTGATAGGACAATGGAGGTTTTTGGCGCATGTATTTATGGTGTGCTTTGCTGCGAAAAAGGCAGGGTTTGACTATATTGTCGCGAAGATTCAATCGGGGATTGTCGCAATGGTGTATAATCGCCCATATAGTTTTTCAAAGATGATCTTTTCGGAGTTTGCTCATCAGATATCTGCTCCCGAAAATCAGCAGTTTTTGCTCTATCCGAGATTCATTATGATGTTGATCAGACACTTTTTGCCGAACTTGCCAATGACAAATGACTTTCAGAGTGTTGCCATCCTGGACAAAAGGATTTTCGCTGATTGTTCCTCACACCGAGGAAGATTGGCTGTTCCTGTTGCTCGTCCATTGTTCGGAGCCATTGTGGATAGGGATTTTCAAGCCCCGGAAGATGCCAACTGGGCAGGGGTCGTTGAGTTTCCACAACAACAACAACAGCAACAACGTCAACAACAACAACAACAACAGCCAAGAGTTCAAAGACGCCGTCAGAGACCAGCAGTGAGTCAAATCCAGGCATCAAGGCCTTCTACAAACGAGCAGCCCCAAGCACAAGAAGCAGGGCCTTCAAGTGCAGTTCCTGATTCTGAACAAATTGCGCAAACACTAGAAGAGATATGGGCATCAGGACCCCATGCGAACGAGGACATGGTCGCAGCATTAGTGGGGGAGCTGCTCAGTCCACCAGAAGGAGCAGAAGATGTTCTTAGAGATGTGGATGAGTATGAGGCAGAAAGGGTTGATGAAGGCTTGACATCATCAGCATCAGAATCAGATGATATGGATGGGCAGGAGGCTGAAGCTCCTGAATCAGTGGCTGCAGATCCCAATATTCACATCGGAACCTATGGAGCTAGGTTAGTAGTGAATGAAGCAGCAGGATCGAGGAGGAGAGAAGAAAGGGAATCTGAAGATTCGGATTTTGAAGAAGAGGAAGTTGCTCAACTAGTGACAAGGCAACGGGCCAAACGTCACAGGTTCATGCAGGGGACTTCATCAGAGTCCGATGCACAACCTCAGCTTCAAACCCAAACCCAACCACAAGTCACAGCTCCACCATCACCGCCACCTCAGCAGCATGAACCATACATTCCATCACCTTTCATCCCATCTCCCATTCAGTCCATTCCTTCTACGTCAGCCGCATATACCGAAAATCAAAGATTCATGCAACTCAAGAGTCGTGTTGACTTTCAGCACGTTCAAATAATAACTCTTACAAAAGCTGTAGGTGAACTCCAGGAGCATAATTCAAAGCTTGATAAGGAGAATGCAGAGTTGAGGAAGATTGTGGAAAGTGTCAGAGACGAAAACACGGAGCTAAAATCTTTCGTAGCTGATCAATCTTCAGAAATCCAAACAATGAGGTCCCTCCTAGAGCAACGTATGAAAAATCTACAAACTCAGGGGGAGACGAGTTGTAAGGATCAGGAGGTACAGAGAAGAGATGATGATAATGAAGGCGATGATCCCGGTGCGAATAAAGAGATTGAGTCTGTAGATTTTCCTGCAGCTCAAGTTACACAAGTTCAGGGGGAGCCTAGTCAAGGCGAAGGAGAAAGGGGTGAGGCTAGTTCATCTAAACAGCCTACAGACTTTGAGATCAGTGAGATGATTGAAGCGCTCATGGATCTCGATGATGATCCACTGGATGTAGGTTTTGATAATGAAGATGAAGAGCTGGAGGAAGGGGAGTTTGTGCCAGAAGAGATAGTGGACTGGCAGTCAGATGATGAGGTAGTCGCTGATGAGGATGATGAAGCTGATGAGATAGTTGTGCAGCAGAATCCTATTACCGATACCTACATGATTGATGGAAATAGAATTGTCAATGTAGATATAGTAAATGCTGCATTGAATCCTCAGCCATCGACAGAAGAACCTGCAAGAGAGCTAACTAATGAAGAAAAACGAAAGCTATGGTTCAGGGCTGAAGAGAAGGAAGCAGCAATTAAAAAGACAATGAAAGTGCCAGGTACTGGGAAGCTGTCTGAGCGAATTTTAAGCTGGTTCTTTGACAGAGATCTGCAGCTATTTATAATAAAGAGAAAAGACGGGCTTCAGTACATGAGGCGAACTTTAAAAGCGTTCAACTCCCTGCCAAAGATCGAAATCACTACGCTAGCTTGGAAAGATCTTATAAACATTGGCAATGATCCCTACGCGAGCGTAATCGAAAGAATCATAAGAAAGGAAGGGAGATCAAGGAAGTTCGAGCGTTTGAATCCAAGGGTCGGGAGAAGAGTAGAGGATCCGTCACGTATTGATCCTCTAACTGGACGACCTTGGATGAGGATTCACTATAAGCCGGCTAGATGTCTTAGGAAGGTTCCTCTCAAGCCGATGCCACAAAATATTCTGAAGAATCTGAAGTGGTGGTATGCTGACACGGAGACTGGGGAAGCAGTTATGGAAGACTTAGAAGAAAATGTTATTCTTAGAGTCTACGACCCTCTTCACCTGGTAAACCTCTCCAAAGATGATCTTCACATTTTGCATGCCTGTAAGATCTCAAGTGATACACATATGGACGGTGAAGCTAATAAGTATGAAAATGTAGTTAAGGTATGTGTCGAGAAAGGTTTGTATGCTGGTAGTATTTTGAATCAATAAATAAACAAAGTTTTTAAGTCAAATGTGTGAATTATTAGAAGCTATCGTCAAGGGGGAGTCTGTTGGTACATCCTGTGTGACGATAGCAGTCTAAGTGATTCTGCATAGTGATTTTAGCAAGTATGTGTTAGATATGTTTATATGTGCTTGACTGTTATTGATTGTGTGTTTGAACTTGATGTAACATATTACAAGAAGTTCAAACATAAAGGTCAAAGATTAACTCAAGCATAAGTAAAACATAAGTTTCATCACTTAAGTGTTTAAGTGTATAGGCTAGATTCGAATAGGTAAAGGAATGCATTCGAATCTGTGATAGATTCGAATGTATCCTTAGATTCGAATGGGCTAGATTCGAGAGTGTCTTGTGGACAGACTCGAATGGGCCTTGGGCCAGATTCGAGCTTGGCCCACAACAGACTCGAATCAGGGTCTATAATTAGGGATAGACTCGAATCATTAAGGGACTTTTAGCAGAATTCGTGAGGAATTAAGCAAAAGGCGATCTCGAGTTTATCAGCTAGGTGAGTGCCGTTTCGGAGAGAATTAGTTCGTAGGATCGTTCGTGTGTCGTTCGTTCAGCGTCTAATAGTCTCCGTGTTCCGTTGGTTGAGAGTTGTCCGTCTAACCGTCAACGAGGATTCCGCACTCGTTCACGGATCCGCGTCTAGATAGATCTTGCAGTCGTAGACCTTACATACAGTAGTAGAATCGAACACACAAGCTTTAAACTCGATGAAATGTCGTTTAGGAGAAAAGCGATAGACTCGAAGATAGATTCGAAATCGCTGTTGTTAGATTCGAGGAAGTAGATTCGACAACAGTAAGAAATAAATGACTTCACTGTTGACCTATATATACTACCAACCTTCGAGTCTAAGTCCTTATTCGAATCTACTGACAGAATCGAAGTCTTACCTCTTCGAGTCTGTCCTAGATTCGAAACCATCAAACACTTAGAAAAATTTAACTTTTCCAACCTTTTTCTACGGTATCGTGTAACCAGATAAACTATGCCAACTCTTTTACCCTAAGCACCAGATATTTCACGTAATGTTTATTTTATCCAACTTTGAATGCACCCTCAGTAATTTTTGACCTTTTACCTAAGTAAAAATTAAACTAAAATAAAAAATAAAATAAAATAAACTAAACTAAGGTAAAAATAAAATAAAATAAAATAAAATTTTGACCAAAAAATTTATTCTAGACTTAAGCTATACTTAACAAATTTAAAACCTAAGCTAAAAATTAAACGAAATGTTTTTTGATGAGTATTGTCTAAGAAAGGTTCAATCAGATAGCGATGTCAGATACTTACTTTCAGTACTTAAACTTTCACACTTAGGAATTTTTGATTCCTTTGATTATTTGTCGTGGCACACTTATTTAGCCGATTGTTGGTATTTTACCCCTTTAAACATTCTACATTTCGGAATATCCCTTGGCATTTTTTTTTATCAGGAAATTATCGAACGTGACTCAGACATAGACATACTTTTATGATAAAGGCACACAGACAAAGATTCTAACTTGTTGGTATTTGCAAACTTTCTTTAAAAGACAGACATCGGATACAGGTCTGTATTTTCATACAACAAAGTGTCTTAGTTTGACTTAAAGTTAATTTTTAAAGTTAGCAAGACAGCGGTGACAGGTCTGTACTGACGTACAACAAAGCGACATGTCGGCTAACCCGAATCTAAACAGAGACAACAGGTCTGTACTTACGTACAACAGAGTTGCATGTTTTCGACTCTCAGTTTTAAATGATATTTCTATTCTTTCCATTTTCAGATGTATTTGATGTTGCCATACATCCCCAGAAAGTTTGCATACCTCATTTAGACTCAAAGTTTGTATGTCTTGTACATAAAAATTAAGACCGATTGGTCGTACATCTAAGTTAGTGACGCGCTTGACTTTTTCTAGAATATTTTATTAGCCTTGAGATTCTCTATATGTATTATGCCTACCAACACATCAAACTAAATAAAGTATAACACTTAGAATTTAGTTGCATTATGTGTGAAAGCCTAAACACTTAGAGTTTGTAACGACTGTGCTAATTTTCGTCACTTTGAACCTATGCTTCTAAGACTTAACTCTTTTTTCTGATATCTCTTTTTTTGTGATTTTCTTTCGTTTTTCTTTTGTTTTTCATAAGAAAAAGCAGTAAAATAAGCTAACCTACTAACTTACTAAAAATAGAAACTTACTAAAAATAGAAACTTTCCTAAATTAGCAGACTACTGTAAAGAAAGAAATACTACGACTCTAAAAGAAAATAAACTACTACTACTAAGGTCAATTTACTCTGGGTTGCGCATTCCATTCAGTTGAATTAAATACTCAAACCGTGACTTATCAAACGCTTTGGTAAATAAATCTGCATTATTATCTTCTGTTGCCACTTTTACCAGTTTGATTAAGTTCTTTTCAGCACAATCACGAATAAAATGATGCCTTATGTCTATGTGCTTTGTTTTGTTGTGTTTAACTGGATTATTAGTTATAGCAATAGTAGATTGATTGTCTATCCTAATTGGAGTTTGAGTGTAAGCCAAACCGTAATCCCGCAATTGTTGTTATATCCACAGAACCTGTGAGCAGCAACTACCAGCAGCAACATACTCGGCCTCGCACGTTGACACGGCTACCGACGTTTGTTTCTTGCATTGCCAGGACACCAGTCTCCCTCCTAGGAACTGACAACCTCCAGTCGTTGATTTGCGCGTCAAGCTGCATCCTCCGTAGTCAGAATCCGTGAATGCTTCAAACTCTAGATCTCCCTCCGCGTGATACCAAAGTCCCAGCTTCGGTTTCGACTTGAGGTATCGTAGAATCCGCTTCACAGCTTTCATATGCATCTCCTTCGGATTCGCTTGAAACCTAGCACAAATACACACAGCAAACATAATGTCAGGTCTTGAAGCAGTTAAATACATAAGTGACCCAATCATGGCCCGATATAAAGTCGGATCCACATCGATATCACTTTCAGTACCCGGCCCGAGATTGTGATTCACTTGAATCGGCATGCTGAAGTGAGCAGTCAACTTTGTTCCTTCCATCCCGAAACGCTCTAATATGTCATAGACATACTTAGTCTGATGGATAAACATCCCTTCCTTCTTTTGGTCAACTTGTAACCCCAAAAAGAAATTCAACTCCCCCATAGCACTCATCTCGAACTTAGACTTCATCACCTTCTCGAAATCTTTGCACATCTGTTCGTCTGATGATCCAAAGATGATATCATCGACGTACACTTGTACCAAGATAAAGTCTTCACCCTTCCTCTTAACAAACAGAGTACTATCTATCCTACCCCTTTCAAAACCGTTTTCTAAAAGATGGTTGGATAGAGTCTCATACCACGCCCTAGGTGCCTGATGTAATCCATAAAGAGCCTTATCTAAGCGATATACTCTATCAGGATATTTTGGATCTGTGAATCCGGGCGGTTGTTCTACATACACCAACTCCTTCACTTTCCCATATAGGAAAGCACTCTTAACGTCTAGCTGATATACCTTAAAGCCTTTGAAGGAGGCAAACGCTAGAAACAACCTAATGGCTTCCAGCCTTGCTACTGGTGCAAAAACCTCGTTGTAATCGATTCCCTCCTCTTGGTTGAAACCCTTTACAACTAACCTTGCCTTGTTGCGCGTGACTATACCCCGATCGTCTCTTTTGCACTTAAAAACCCATTTGGTTCCTACGGCAATCTCCCCTCGAGGTAACGGAACTAACTCCCACACTTCTAGTTTCCTGAATTGCGAAAGTTCTCCTGCATCGCTTCAACCCAGGAGTTATCCTTAAGTGCCATTTGCACATTCTTAGGCTCTACTTGCGATATGAAACATGAATAGAGACATGTGTGATATGCCTCGGAGTCGTTTATCATCGACAACAACACAGTGTTGTTATTTACACTACTCCTAGTCCTCACACCCTCGTTAGGATTTCCTATGATGCTTTCTAATGGATGGTTCTTGTTAATCCTAGAGGTCACTATATCATCAACCCTTAGATTATCTCCTAAGTTAGATCCTATTTCACCTAATGGGGGAACAGGCTCAGCTTCTACATTTTCCTCCTCATGGACGTTTTCCTCATAGTTGGAACTCGATGCTTGAGTCTGATTCTCAGTGGTAGGTGCCTCTTGATCAGCAACTTCTGGAGATCTATCTACAGTCGCAGTAGGCTCGGATGTAGATTCAAACGTGGTCCTCGGAAAGATATGGCCATCGTCGTTCAGATGCAACGTCGCCATGTCCTTTTCGATTGTACCTGCATTATCATCCAAAGGAATGTTAAATGACTCAAATAACTTATCATAGTCAAATATCCATTCCGGACCAGTTTGGAGTTCATGTGTATAACTTGTAACTTCAATGTTATACAGAATCTCCACAGTACCATTTGTTTTGTTAAAAACCCGTTTGTTTGGTGAGTTCGGCACATAACCTAGGAAGTATCCTTCGTCAGCCTTTTCACCAAACTTCGGTTGATGTTTTGTTCTTAAAAGAGTGCATGGTACTCCAAACGGTTCGAATCCAGTTAAGTTAGGTGGCCGTTTATTCAAAATTTCATAGCATGTTTTGTTCAAAGATTTTACTGTAAGGACTCGGTTTAAAATATGGCACGCGGTATTCACTGCCTCCCCCCAAAACATGGTAGGAAGCTTTGAATCCGATAGCATAGTCCTTGCAGCTTCAATCAAAGTTCTATTTTTATGTTCGGCCACCCCATTCTGTTGAGGTTCATATGGTGCACTGAATTGATGCACTATGCCCTTTGATAAGCAATATACACCAATTACAGTGTTTTTGAATTCAGTCCCATTATCACTACGAATATTTTTAACCCTTGTTCCGTAGGAGTTCTCCACTTGGTCTAAGAACCCGATGAGCTTTGCAGCCGTCTCGTCCTTCGTACCTAAAACGAAAACCCAAGAAAAACGTGAGTAATCATCAGTGATAACTAAGCAGTACCAACTACCTCCGATACTCCTTTTGTTGATTGGGCCGAAAAGGTCCATGTGCAACAAATCGAATGTTGAGGCTATGGAGTTCTGCTTCTTGGACTTGTGTGTCTTCTTATGTTGTTTGCCCTTCATGCACGGTAGACACTTGTCCTCAAACTGAAAACTTTTCATGGGCACACCCTGCACCAGTCCATTCTTCGTTATGTAATTCATCTTCCTTAGGTGCAGGTGAGCCATGCGTCTGTGCCACAGTACTGATTCCGTCTCTGAAGCTTTGGATAATAGACAGATTGGCCCCATCGAAGTCTCCGGCTTGTTCATATCCAGCATGTACAAGTCGTTCTTCCTTGGCGCCCGCATCAATACCCATTCTTCAGGAATTTTGAATCCCGGCTTTAGCACTAACGCCTCAGTGTCAGTAAATAACACCGAGTTCTTCTTATCACAGATTTGAGATACACTAATGAGATTGTGAACCAGTTTATCAACGTGATAAACTTGGTCCAACTTGATTGTCCCATTAGTGACCACTCCGGTACCCGTGATATTTCCACCCTTGTTACCCGCGAATGATACGAATCCCCTATTTCCTCCCTTGAAGTCTGTGAGTAGACTTCTTTCCCCCGTCATGTGCCTGGAGCAACCACTGTCGACGAACCACTTGTTGTTTGGACCTGTAGTTATCTCCTGCACATGAAAGAAAAGAGGTTAGTTATCACGGGGAACCCAATCCATGACTGACTTGGTAATACCATTCTCGTCCACATACTTGAACTCTTTCAAGTACCCATCTCGCCTTTCAGGTGACTTGGGCCTTTGAACTGAATTCTGTTGTGGTGCCGAGTGATTTAAGTTCACTCTTTGCCTTGGAGTAGGCATTTGTTGTGGAGCTTTAGAATAATTCCTATTATATGCCATTTCTGACTGTGATCCCTGAGCTCTTACCGGTGCATACTGTCTAACTGGAGTATGTGACCTAACTGGAGTATGTGACCTGCTAGGTGTTGTGCTCCTATAGACTTGCTGTGGTGCTGACCTAGATTGATTATTGACACGATTCGGTGAATTTGTCCTAATCACTTCCTTTGGTCCAACCTTAACCGGTGTGTTTTTCACAACTTGTTTGGGTGCGGCCTGCACAGTTTTCTCAGTAGGTTGAGAACTACTGCTGCTTGCCACACTGGTTGAGGGCTTAACAGGTGTTGGATTCACTGTCTTAGGTGTAACATCTGCTTTCCTAAGCGGACAGTGAGAAGCAACATGCCCCTTTTCGTGACATCTGAAGCAAGACATCTTATCTATGGACTTTTTGTGTGTTCCCTTAGATCTAGGTGTCTCACTAGTGTCTATTTCCTTTGGAACATCTACGGTGTCTGGCTCGTCGACCTGGTCAGCCCAAGAAATTTTCTGTTTTCCTGCAGGTGTTTCACTGGAGGAAGACACAAATTTTACTTTCTTGACCTTGACGGTTGAGTCAGCCACCTTAGGTGCATTTTCTACTATAGACTCAGGTGTTGGTGTAGGTAGGTCCTCTAAGTCTACTGATTTATCAGTGTTCTCCTGAGGCTGAGGCACATAGTTTGCATTGATAGGTGGAGGAATTTCGTGAAATCCTAGACCTACGGGCTTCTTAGACTGTCTTTGGGCATCTAAGACTTTCCCTAGATTTAGACTCGAATTCCTAAACTTCTCCAACTTGCTATTTGCCTCTGCTACCTTAACCTTTGTCTCTGCTAGCTCTATATCCTTGTCCTTAAGACTTTTTGTCAAGGCCTCTACGTGCTCATACATTAGCTCTATCCTAACACACTGCTCACTGAGTTTGTCTTTTAGAACTACTACGTCTTGAACATCAGCCTTAAGCTTTTCTTTTAGATCTTGCTTGATATCATTTAGGCTAGCGTTTTCAATTTTTAAGTTTTCATTTTGAGCAGTTATGGTCTTATGTGAGTCTAAGACTAGATTTAACCTATCGTTAGAACTAACACATAAAGCACATAATTCACGAAATAGAGAATAAGACAGACTAACCTTTGAGTTATCAGATTCCACGTTGGCCATCTGAGCAGCAAACTCCAGCACTATCTGATCATTCGCCTTCTCTACCTACATCGGACTGCTGTCCCGTGTGGTCTGCTCGTCTCCATCACATCCAGCATCTGTGACTTCAGCCATGAAGGCTCTAGCATTCGACTCAGGATGTGAACTCCAATCATACGTACCATCTAGTTGTCGGTCTGAAGTGACGTTGGATAGTAAACCAGCTAGATTGGCTTGTCCAGATGAGGAACTGGGAAGGTATCGTTGTTGGGACTGATTTTGGAACTGTCCCTGATGCTGACTCTGCCCCTGGTATGTCTCTACCTTTGGTCTCTGGCACTCCCTTGCGAAGTGTCCTAGTCCTTGACAGTTATAGCATTTCACCTTGGACTTATCAAACCCTATCCCCTTGTTATTCATCTGCAGATTCCTTCCAGTTCTCTTAATGAATCTTTTAACCCTCTGGGTCACCATGGCCAGTTGCCATTTAAGATCCATCTCCTCAAGATCATCAGGGTCGACCTGATCGTAGTCTTCGTCCCAAAGAGCCGGATCATTAATCTTCCCTTGAACACAATTTCCATACGCGGCCACAAAAGAAGCAAGAAGATTCAGATGTTCTTCCGCCGACTTTGCGCTCATAGGCATCTTTGAATAGCTCTGAGGTGTGGATGCCTGTTGAACTTGAGGTTGCGGTTCTTCCGATCTTCCTAACCCTAAGAACGCGCGATTCAGTGTGTCGTCAGACTCTGCTGGTGACGATGTCTCTCCAGTGAAAAACGCTGTAGCAGTCTTCGGTTCGGCTGCCGCTGAAGATTTTGTCGTCTTTCCAAAATACATTGCTGGATTCTGGACTTGTTCGTAACCAGTCTCAGTCTTCAGGAGCTCGAAGTGATATGCCCTCAACGTTCCCACTATATCATTTAGAGATTGAGTGTAATACTTATCCTCATTTAGCTTGATCATTGCCACGTACATAGCCCATTTGGCTGGTAGGGCATCAAGAAGCTTGTTGTTCTTGTCAGTATCGGTAAACTCAATCCCGTGGCTCTCAAGTTCCGTCAATAGATGATAGAAATGGGTGATGATGTCATCCAGTTGTTCATCCTTTAACGCCTTGAAGATTGCGAACTGTTGTTTTAACAGCTCTGTACGCTTTCTCCGAACTCTAGGATTTCCCTCACACCTCTTCTCTAGCGACTCCCAAAGTTCTTTTGATGTCCTCTGAGTCCTAAATGTGTGTAGAATATCCTGCGGTAATGCCATCCGAATTAGAGAGAAAGCTTTGTTTTCGGCTTCAAATAATTTCTTGTCATCCTCCTTCATCATTTGGTACGACAAGACCTTTTGACGGCCTTCTACTTCTGACACCGGTGGAATATACCCTTCGTCGATGCACACCCACATGTGCATGTCGTTGAAACGTACGAAATCAGTAAATCGGTCTTTCCACCAATAATAGTCCTCGACCTTCATCAGCTTAGGCGGGGCGTTTGCCTTCCCGACCTCGTGGTCCATTTCTAGGAATTTCTGAAGATTTGACATCGTTTCGAAAGTAATTGAATTTGAACTTAATTAATTTAATTCGAAACTGATTTAGAATAATTCTTTCGAATCTAGGTAGATTCGAAACTAATTAAAGTTAAATCTTTTGGGATTAAATTCGATTAAGTGTTTTAATTCAATTAAACTCGAAATATGTCAGATTCGAAGTTCCTTAGATTCGATGATCCTTAGATTCGAAGGTCAGCAAACTCGAGGGAATCAGCAGATTCGAAGCACTTATCGAAACTATACTAGACTCGAACTAGACTCGAAAGTAAACAGACTCGAGACCCTCTTCGAATGAAGCACAAACTCGACACAGATTCGAAACCTACTGAAACAGACTCGAAATGGAGCAGATTTAGATTAGACTCGAGACTAAAGTGAAACCCTAATTGCCCCTATTAGATTCGAGCGCCGCAAACTCGAAAAACAGTGAATACTTTGATTTTTTTAACGATTTTCAGATTAAACCAGTATTTTTCTAATGAAAAATAATGGTTTCGATCAAAAACGAGAAAAACCACAAAGTATTTGCTGAATATTAATTTGCTAAGCTCAAAAACTCGATTTTGAGAGAAAAAACCGTCCAACTAGCGTCAAGAAACCTAGAATGTATTTGATGAACACGAAGAACACCAAGAACACTCCGTAGGCTCTGATACCACTTGTAAGGTCTACCACTACTAGATCTATCTAGACGCGGATCCATCAACGAGTGCGGAATCCTCGTTAACGGTTAGACGGACAACTCTCAACTACGAAACACGGAGACTATCAGAGGCTGAACGAACGACTGACGAACGATCCTACGAACTGATTCTCTCCGAAACGGACCTAAAGCTGATGATAAACTCGAGATCGCCTTAAGCTTAATTCCTCACGAATTCTGCTCAAAGTCTGCTAATGACTCGAGTCTATCCCTAATTATAGACCCTGATTCGAGTCTGATGTGGGCCAAACTCGAATCTGGCCCAAGGCCCATTCGAGTCTGTCCACCAAGACACTCTCGAATCTGAGCACATTCGAATCTAAGGCTACATTCGAATCTATCACAGATTCGAATGTCTACCCTTATATAATTCGAATCTAGCCAAAACACTTAAACACCTAAGTGTTGAAACTTATGTTTTTACTTATGCTTGAATTAATATTTGATCTTTATGTTTGAACTTCTTGTAATACATTACATCAAGTTCAAACATACAATCAATTACTATTAAACATATATAAACACATATATCAAGCACTCGTTTAACCACAATGTTGAATATTACTTAAACCACAATGTTAGATCGATTAGACTGCTATCGTCACACAAGGTGTACCAACATTATGGCACAAAAGGCTGTCACATCTGAACTTCAAGAACATCAATAAACTCTGTAAGAAAGAGTTGGTAACAGGTTTGCCTTCTATAACCTTTGTTAAAGATAAACTCTTTACAGCTTGTGAGAAAGGCAAGCAGAGGAAAACATCTTTTAAATCCAAACATAATTTCTCTATTGATACTCCACTCTTCTTAATCCACATGGACTTGTTTGGACCTGTAAATGTCCCAAGTCTAGGAGGAAGAAGATACACTCTAGTAATGGTTGATGAGTTCTCCAGGTACACATGGGTGATCTTTCTGAAGAGCAAAGGAGAGGCTGCTAGAGAAATTATTGGATTTGTGAAAAAGATGGAGATGCTGAACTCTGCCCAAGTGAAGCAGCTAAGAAGTGATCATGGTACTGAATTCAGAAGCAGTACTCTTGAAGACTTCTGTGAAGAGAAAGGAATCACTAAAATTTTTTCAGCTGTAAGGACTCCACAACAAAATGGAGTTGCTGAAAGGAGAAACAGAACTCTCATTGAAGCTGCTAGAACCATGCTGTGTGCATCAGGTTTACCTTCATCATTCTGGGCTGAAGCTGTCAACACTGCCTGCTTCACCCAAAACAGATCCTTAGTGGTGAAAAGGTTGAACAAGACTCCTTATGAGCTGCTCAAAGGGAGGAAGCCAAATGTCAGTTACTTCCATGTGTTTGGGTGTCCCTGCTTCATTCTGAATCAGAGGGACCAACTGACAAAGTTTGAACCTAAAGCTGATGAAGGTGTGTTTGTTGGCTACTCTGCTATCTCCAAAGCCTACAGAGTATACAACAACAAAAGAAAGGTGATAGATGAATCTATAAATGTCACCTTTGAAGAGTCCAAGAATGCTTCCACCAAAGCTGTTCCTGAATCAGTTTCTAAAGAACTTAACGTTGATGATCTGATGCATTCAAACAATGAAGAGGACTCAAAAGCTTCCACTACACCCAGTGTGGAACCTGTTAATCATGATGGGCATAATGATGATTATGTCAATACATCCTGTGTGAATAAGTGTACTGACTTAATTACAACTGCATGTCCTGAACCTATCAATGCTGATTTTCCTAGTTCTTCTGCTGACATGTTCAACAGTGGTCAGACATGTTCAACAAGTGAACAGGCTCAAGGCAACAGTGTGTCTGAAAATCTTGAGAACTGTTCAACAGGACCTGTTGAAGATGATAACAACTCAGGTGAATCATCATTGAAAAATGATCCTAAGTGGATCAGGTGTCAACCCAATGATCAAATTGGTGACATCAACAAAGGGATACAAACACGTTGGGACAGCTTAGGGAACTTCTGTATGTTCTCTAGCTTTGTTTCACTAATGGAGCCAAAGAAGGTTGATGAAGCACTAAAAGATGCCAATTGGATCACTGCCATGCAAGAAGAGCTCAATCAGTTTGAGAGAAACAATGTATGGAAGCTGGTTCCTGCTCCTAAAGGTAAAACCATAATTGGCACTAAATGAGTTTTCAGGAATAAGATGGATGAGCAAGGTCATGTCATTAGAAATAAGGCAAGACTGGTTGCTCAGGGCTACAGACAGGAGGAAGGAATTGATTATGATGAAACATTTGCTCATGTGGCCAGGCTAGAAGCAATTCGTTTGTATCTAGCCTACGCTGCTCATAAGAGCATCATGGTATTTCAAATGGATGTGAAGAGTGCATTTTTGAATGGGAAGCTGCAAGAAGAAGTTTATGTCAAGCAGCCTCCAGGTTTTGAAAATGAACAACATCCAGGTTTTGTCTATAAGTTGGACAAAGCTCTCTATGGTCTCAAACAATCCCCTAGAGCCTAGTATGACACTCTTACTTAGTTCCTTATGAGCAATGGGTATTCCAGAGGTAAAGTGGATACTACACTGTTCATAAAGAAAGTGAAATCTGACATTATGCTTGTTCAAATTTATGTGGATGATATAATATTTGGTTCTACAAATGAGCAGTTGTGCAAGAATTTTTCATTACTCATGAAATCCAAGTATGAAATGAGTATGATGGGAGAACTTACTTTATTTTTAGGATTACAAGTTAAACAAACCTCAACTGGAATTTTTATAAATCAAAGAAAGTACACTTTAGATCTATTGAAAAAGTTCAAATTTGATCAAATTTCTCCTATTAAAACCCCAATGGCAACCAATGTAAAATTGGATGCTGATGCCAGTGGCAAAGCTGTTTCAGTAACAGCTTACAGAGGCATGATTGGGAGCTTGCTATACTTAACTGCTAGTAGACCTGATATTATGTTTGCTACCTGTCTGTGTGCTAGGTTCCAAGTTGATCCAAAGGAATCTCACCTAGCTGCTGTTAAAAGAATCTTCAGATACCTGAAGGGTACACCAGGTTTGGGTCTTTGGTATCCCAAAGACTCCAGCCTTGAACTAACAGGTTATTCAGATTCTGATTTTGCAGGCTGCAGGCTAGATAGAAAGAGCACAACAGGTGGATGTCAACTCCTTGGTGGTAAGCTGATAAGTTGGTGCAGCAAGAAGCAGAACTCTGTGTCTACTTCTACTGCTGAAGCTGAGTACATTGCTGCTGGAAGCTGCTGTGGGCAGATTCTGTGGATGTAGCATCAGCTTGAAGATTATGGGCTTGTGTATAGGAAAATTCCTATTTTGTGTGATAACACAAGTGCCATAGCCATTTCCAACAATCCAGTATTTCATTCTAGAACAAAGCATATTGAAGTCAGACATCACTTCATCAGGGATCACATTCAGAAAGGTAATGTGGAGGTAAGTTTTATTTCCACTAATGAACAGCTTGCAGACATTTTCACCAAACCTCTTGATGAAAATAGGTTTAATTACCTTGTCAGCAAGCTGGGCATGTTAAACAAGAGTGACTAAGTGTTTCTCAAAGGTCTAAGAATTTGTGTGTTTCACACTGCTCAAGTTTCTCTGAACAGCTTAGAAAGAACAGGTTTTACATGTTCTGTACTTAGTCATTTGTCTGAAAAACTTGAACAGCTTGAGCACACAACAGGCTGAACAAAAACAGTTTACTCGTCCAGCCTGATCTGATGGTCCAATCTTCACCCTGTTCACTCCTTCACACTGTCTAACAAGCCATTGTCTTGTAACCTATTCAACTATTGAACACAACCTGTTCTTACAAAAGAGAGCAGGCTGAAGGCACAGTTTGAGGAATGAACAGCTTGAAGACTGAACAGCTTGTGATGACCCGGCTCATCACAGGTTTGACCAACAGCTTGGACCAACAGTTTTAATTACCTTTCTTCAAACTTAAGTTACTTAATTTATGTTTTATTTAACTTAATTACTGCGGATAATGTGGGTTACGTGTGTTAGTGATTAAAAAGGGCTCAAGTGGTCTGACAAACGGTCTGACATGGACAACCGTTCCGTTTTCCGTTAACTGCCTTTTCAAATCAACCGCCCAAACCTCACTCACATTCAAATCCTATAAATACCCAACTACTGTTTCATCTTCGTTTTCCTCATCGTTTCAGAAATCCTCAAGAACCCTAAAAATCGACTAAGTGTCTTTTGCTTCTCCAAACCTCAAAACTTCCCAAATGGCTCACAGACCCAATCCCTTTCTTCCAGTGTTCGTTGGTGATGATGTTGTCAAACATTCATCAGTTACCCCAATGCTGACCCTTAAACCCACAAACTACATTGCCAACCTTACAATCCCCAAAAACTATGTGGGGAAAGGTTACGATCAAATGGTGGAGTTTCTGCAAGTTCATCCGTTGAACTGTGCCATAACTGCTACTCCTGGTGTCCTGTACCAGGAGATGGTGTACGAGTTCTGGTACACTTGTGCCTACAACCCCAACACCAAAGTCATCAAGGGGACTATCCTCAATGGGACTCAGACCATTGAGATTACTGCTGATCTTCTCAGGGAGGTTCTTCATCTGCCTGTTGCTGAGTCATATGACATGCCCCAGCCTGAAAACGAGCAAATGGGAAATTTGCTACGCTTCTGTGGTGTAGCAGAACCCAAAATTGGAGCAACGTTGTACAGGAAGGATTTGTCTCCTACCTACAGCTTTCTGTTTGCTTCTGTGATGATGAGCTTCAGCAGCAAAGTTGGTTCATTTGACCAACTGAGCAGAGATGAAGTCCCAATAGTCCTACAGCTAGTGGATGGGACTACCATTGATATGGCTAAGTGGATCTTTCTGAACTTGAGGAACCTGGTGCAGCAAGTGCCAAGACCAGCTGCTGTCCGATATCCCAGGTTTCTGAGCCTCATCTTCAAGCATCACTGTGGTGAGCATCTATACAACTCTCAGCCTTTACTTAAGTCTGCTGCATTCCCTGTCATAGGGAATAGAGTTTTCTATACCCATATTCTACCCAATGAGCCTCCTCTGTCCACACCAATGAGGAGGTTGTTAGGATTGGTGGAAGGACCCTCTGCTGTGAGGGTGGATCCAGAAGCTGCTGCTCCCACAAGAAAATCCAAAGCCAGGTCCAAACTTGTTAAGAGGACCCTGGCAACTGCTGAAGCTGGGCCTGTGAAAAAGAAGGCCAAAACAGCTCAAACTGAGTCTGAACCTTTAGCCTCTGTGGCTGAGGGGGAGCAGACTCCTCACCCTGGTTCATTTGTTGAACCTCAAGCCTCTGTGGCACCTGAGACTATGGAACAGGCCAACCCACCTGTTTCTGACCCAGTCTCAAAACCTGTCCAGTCTGAACCCCTCATCTCCTCTCCACAATCACCCACTTCATCCTTTCACTATCAACGAAAATCCATCTCTAAAAAGAAACCAGCCAAAACAACTAACTCCTCTGTTCCCTCCCAACAGGGTTCAGTTGTAAAAGAAGCAACCCCTGCTGCCTCTCCTATATTGGGAGAAGGTTCAGCCCAATTGGAGCATGCTTCACTCCAATCTGAGTCTACCTAGAGTCAGCCTAGACCCTCTGGTTCCTCCCAACAGGAACCAGTTGTACAAACGGAGATAGCCACATCAACTATCCCAGCCTCTCAACAAGCTGAGGATATTGAAAGACAGGAGTCCTCTCCACTCCATACTAAGTCCACACTATCCCCCACTCAAATCTCCTCACACCCTGAGTCTGCACGAGGTGCACACGCTGCTGGTACAGACCAATCAGCAGCTCAGCCTCAAACTTCTGCTCCCCATGATACAGCTGTTCTACACCAAGCAGCTGCTGAGGGACCAACACCCCAAGCTGATGAACCTCAGGGATCATACCATCCCTCTGGTGAGTCTATTCCCTCCATGCAAACTCCATCAGCAGGTTTCACCACTGCTGATGTTGCAATGCATATCCCATCTCCCAATGATGAGGTGCTTTTAAACCAAGGCACTGCAGAAGGAACCACCATTGGTCTTCATGAGGATGTTGCAGCACAAGCAGCATCTGAAAGGCCCTCAACACCAACCCCTTCTCCTGGTGATGCAGCTACATCCGCTGCTGAAGGACCCTTTGACCCCTCCAAGCTAGGCAATATTACTTTTGCCCAGGCTATGGAGCTTCTTTCAAAAGTTTCTCTTCCCTCTCCATCACATCCCCCTACACCAGCCTCATCATCATCTTCTCCATCTACCCAATCTAAACAGTCAACCCATACACCTCCATCTCCCAAAGACCTGCCTTTGAAGGATCAGCTGTCCTTGCTGACCAACAAAGTTGGTTCTTTGGAAACTACCATGACCTCTCTACCCTCTCTTATTTCAGACTCTGTGTCTGAACAGCTTAAGGGGTTCTTTGATTCGTTCAAAGACTCCTTCCCTGCTACTCCACAAACAGATAATTCCCCACAGCTGATAGCACTCACTGCACAGCTGCAAACAGTGTCCAATTCCCTCTCCTCTATTCTTTCACTACAACAGGACTCTGTGTCCTCAATGACAGTCATTTCCCAACAGCTGTCATCTCTCCTCACCTCTTGCAATTCTACCCTTCCTGCTACTCTGGCCATCTTGGCCACCCTAATTGGCTCCCTATCTAATTCTATGTCATCAAACCTTGCTGATGTGCAAGATTCTCTCGAATTACATCTTGCACAGCTTCAAAGTTTGTTGTTCACAGCGTCTGATAGGGAAAAGATTGTTAAGCTGACCTCCCTCGCCGATACACAATCCTCTTCTCTTCAAACCTGTCTTTCCCAGCTTGCAGAGGTTAAGGACAATTTGGCTTTCTTAGTGACTAGCCTTGTTGGCCCCAGGCCTGCTGCCAAAACTGCTGGCAAGCCTGATGACTTTGTGTCTTCAGGCAGACCGGGTTTTGAAGGTGCTGGTCCATCTCCTTCAAAGGGGGAGAAGTCGTCTGCCTCTAAGACCAAGTCTAAGGGGGAGAAAACTTCCACTCCTAAGGAGAAACCAGTGCCTGCAGCACAAACTGGTCATCCAGCAGGAATCTCTGCAACAGGTACAGTAGAGGGTGCTTCTCATGCTGCTCAGTCTACTCAGGTTGAATCTCCAATCCCTGCTCAGTCTAAAGGGGAGGAATCCATTCCTTAGGGCAGGCCAAGCAGCAGAAGAAGGCATCTGATCCTAGAAGAAGAAGAAGAGGAGGAGGAAAGTCCTCAAGCTTCTACTACTACAGCAGCTAAAGGAAAAGAAATAGCAGAAGAGGATCCCATACAGCAGAAACAAGCAGAAATCCAATTTCACAAAGCCAGGGCCAAAGAAATGGGTCTTCCTATGCACAAGTACTTTGAGTTTAGAGAAGAACAGCTTCAAGCCCTGGAAGTGCTTAGAAAAGAAGAAGAATCTGCCAAATCATTTGCACTTCAAGAAGCAAAGAAAATTAAAATTTCTACTCTGGAAGTGCAAAAGAAAATATTGGAAGCTGCTAAGGGATCAGCAGGGGAGAAGGAAGCAGAGAAAGAAAAAGGTACTCTGGTCTCAGTGACCAATCCTAAAGTGCCTCATGCAAGAGTTCAGTACCATTTTGACAAACTGGCAAAGAAAAAATTTCAAGATGTTGCTGAAAGAAGGCTTGCCAAGGAAGCAATTGTCAAAGCTGTCCCTATATCAAGAAAAGGCAGTCAGTGGAAGTTGAAAATAACAAGGATGGGTGCAGTAGGCCCTGAATTGGAAACATATGACTACACTAACGTAGCACAGATGGGGTACAGAGAATGGATTGAATTGGCAGATGCCCTGAGTGAGTCGAAGTCAGAAACGGCTAAGACAATCAGGGCATATGTCAAGAAACTGATGGAGAGAGTAAAGAACCTTGGCCTGATTTCCAAAGAAGCAAGTGAAGGTGTCTTGGTGACACATCCAAAAATTAAGGCCAGGAGGACAAGGAAGGACACTGAAATGGAACTACTCCTTACACTGATTGAACAAGGCGATTATGCCATTGAAATGAAAGGAGTTGATCACAGCCTGCCTAGTGGAATAGAGTTTGAAGATGGCAAGATCATTGAAGAGCCTGAGCTGGGGGCATTTTTTGTAGATCCCTTAACTCAGAAGAAATGCTTTCAAAGAGCTTCAGATCTATACAAAGTTGATCTAAGACAACTTGTGGCCTTCAGACTTGCAGTTTCATTCAGGCAGTCTAGTAAGTGGAGAGCAGCCATCTGGATCAGCTCAGAGGCTTCTTTGAGAGAGGAGAACTTGAGGATCCCAAGTTCATGTTTATAAGAAGTGAAATTCAAGAGCTTGAGGATACCAGAGAGCAACTTGAAAAGATGTTTGAAGGTGCCCCTCCAGTGTGATGAAGTCCATCTGCCATCTGGGCAGGTGAAGAATGGAAGCTGCCCATCAGTTGGACAGGCTTACCATTTTCTGCTCCTAACAAAAACAGTCCAATGTACATTAGTTGTACTCTATTTTACATATGTTGTAATTTCCTTTTACATTAGTAGTAATATACATTAGTACATTAGTTGTACTTTTGTAAGAACATGTGTTGTTCTAATGTAATCAAAAATTAGTGTATATATAAACTGATCTTTTACTTTATGTTGATGTTGTAATTCTATTTCAACAAATGTATTGTAAAAATATATAGTGATTTTTGACAAAACCAGCTTAGACTGGTTATTGCAAATAGGGGGAGATTGTTAGGCACAAAAAGGCCTCAGTCAAACCTGTTCTGCATCTGATGGGGAGATTATTAATCAAACCTGTTGATGCACTTGATGGGTAAAAGTTAAGGCCTGTTTATGCCTTAATAATTCCTAAAAAGTGATTTGCAATATCAGTCCAAAGCTGTTCTATATGTTGCATGTGTTGCAACTAAGACAGTTTGTCCAAGCTGCTCTGTCTGCTGAACAGGCTGGACATAAACTGTCTGCGCTGCTCTACTGGTGAGCAGCTTGGGCATCTTACAAGTGTTCTGTTCTTTGTGAACAGAACCTGTTCTTTGTGAACAGGCTAAACACTTTATGGAATGTGTTTCCAAATCCTCATGTATTGTTTTTTACTACAAGATCAGTTTACAAAGTCGAAGACAAAGTGGAAATCAGAACTGCTCAGCCTGCCCAAGCTGTTCTGTTACATGAAGACAAAAGGTTATTTGAAAAAGGGTGACAGACCTTTTTCTTATATCAAAATAGGCCTTTACAAGGAAGAAAGACACAAAGTTGACATTCCTTATTTAGTTAAAGGCAATGCAACAGTAGACAAAGTGAAAAGACAAAAGTTCTGCACACAAGAAGACAAGTCTGCTTTTCAGAAAGTGCAGAAAAGGTTATGTTGTCTTTTCAACAAGACTTCTCCTTTTTCATTTCGTCCAATGAAGAAACTTCTCTTAGATCCTCTGAGTGAGTATAAAAGGAAGCTTCTAAGGACAGAAAGATCAAGCCAAAAAGCTAAGTGCTGAAGCCAAGAGTGAACGTGCAAGTGTGTTTTTCATGCATGCAAGCCTGCCTGTGTAATACAGTTTCTTTGTGTCTAAGCTGTTCTACATAAGTTGTCCCTCTAAGTCTTGTAAACACAGTGAGTGCTTCTTAGTGAGTGTATTCATTGTAATCTAGTTTGAGTCTGTCTTAGACTAGTGAACATACTGTTGTATCTGTCATCTCAGCTTGAACCTTTCCGCATTCAAGCTTGTTTGTAATTAACAATTTGTTGATAATACATACAAACATTGAGAAAATAGTGTGTAGTTTTTAAATAGCTGTATTCACCCCCCCTCTACAGCTTAAAGCTATATACTTTGGGAACCTCTCGGGACCTACAGGTGGAAACTTGACACGGATGGGCTGGAATTTGGAAGAATAGCACTATGGATGGTGCTAATTCGGATAACAGACTGATTTCGGATGGAATGTGTTTCGGATGGCTTGAGTTCGGGTGAACAGTAATTCGGATGGATGGAGTTCGGGTGAACAGTGTTTCAGATGGTCAGGGGTTTGGACAAGGACCAAATTCGGATGAACTTTGATTTCGGATGAAAGACCTAATTCGGGTGGGGTCGAATTCGGATGAACCAGATTCGGTTGAAAAGTGAGGACTTCGGATAGGGTACTTCGGATGAATAGTATTAGGTTCGGATGAAACTAGGGAACCGAATTCGGATGGTCCGAATTCGGGTGAACAGTGGATAGGGTCTTAGGAAAATGTCCAGGTAGGGGACCGAATTCGGATGGTCGGAGTTCGGGTGGTCCGAAATAGATTGGTCCGAAGTTAAAATTTAAAAATTTAAGCACAAGTCCAAAATGGTAAAATGGGAATGCCTGATCTGAACTTCGGATGGTCCGAAGTTCGGATGGGACCGAAGTAGGGTCCGTAATGGGCACTGGGTTGGTCCGAAATTCACCTAAAATTGGTCTGAATTGGCCCGAAATGAGGTCCGAACTAGGATTATATATGGTCCAAATTGGGATATTAATTGGTCCGAATTGCTACAGTATATGGTCCGAATTACAGCAGGTTTTATCAGTTTTCTAAGGCAGAACAGAGCAGAAGACTATTTTATCAGTTTTAAAGCCTAAAAAAGTTTCTAAATGATTGGTAAACTATTTTAAACACTTTTGATGAATTAAAATGTACCAAAACACTTAAAAAACAGTAAAAACAAGCTAAAACCCACTAAAAACCCATATTTTTAAACTTTTTTTAAAGCTCCGATTCTTGATGATTTTAATGGAGATATGGAACTGAATGAGCTCGAAATCAGTATATGAGGATATTGTGATGATTATAAGACTATAGTAACACATTAAACACGGAAAAACAGAGAAGAATATGATCTAACCGAATGGAACAGTGAAGAACACGATGAAGATGAAGAAACCCAGCTGAATCCGAGAAGAACAAGTTGAAATCCACCTTTTGGGCTCTGATACAAATTGTAAAATATGTATTCCCGTATGTTTCAGCACCTTAGATGATTCTTTCACACAACCCAAGAAGAAACAAGCTCAATCATTAGGTTATTATAAAGAAGACAAAGAGAATATTGAGAGCATAAAAGTGGTGGCTGCTTGTGTATATTTAATATGTTCAACCGTATATTACAATAAAGCAAACCATAGGAGCTTTATAGCTCCAATTAATTAACTATGGGGCATTGACACAATTGCCCCCTAGACTTTTACATAGAAATAAATAACAAGGAAATAAATACAAATCCAAAAGCTAAGTAAATAATTATTACAAAATAACTCCATATGATCAAAATTAAATGTCTAACAAGGAAGAATAGAACATTAATAGATACTGCTAGAACTATGTTAGCTGATTCTAAATTGCCAATGACCTTCTGGGCAGAGGCAGTTAATACAGTCTGTTATGTTCTAAATAGGGTCCAAGTAGTCCAGTCACAAGGGAAAACTCCATATGAGTTGTTCCATCATAGGATTCCCCTAGTGGCCTTCCTAAAACCATTTGGCTGTTCATGCACTATCCTGCACACTAAAACTCACTTTAGTAAGTTTGAGAGCAAGGCTGAAGAAGGATTCTTTGTAGGCTACTCCACACAGAGCAAAGCCTATAGAGTTTATAACAGTGTATCCAAAGTCATTGAAGAAAGTGCAAACGTTGAGTTTAATGAAAATACTGCAAATATCAAAGGCACTGGTCCTGATTGGTTATTTGACATAGATTCACTAACAAAATCTATAAGTTTTGATGAGTATTCTGCAGGAACAGTTGTACACAATGATCAAACTGGTAACATAAATTCTCATGCTACCAGTGTAAATTCTCATGCTGCCAGCACAAAAAAGATCAGACTGTTGAAGATTTTGGTAGATGGGATCAGTACACCATTCTACCACTTCTTTCGTGTGATCCACCTGGAGTCCTGACTGACCAATTAGACAGAGGTACAGACTTTGAGTTGCCACTCACAAGTCCTGAAGTGACAGCTCAATCTAATAGGGAATCAGTCCCTACTTCATAACAACCTGCTACTGAAGCAGAATCATCAAGTGCAGAAGGTGATGACACCAATCTGGGGAGCTCAATTCCAATAGAAAGTGAACCTACACTCAGAGTTCACAAATATCATCCTTTCAACCAGATAATGGGAGATCCACGCACACCTGTGCAGACAAGGAATATGTTCCACAAGGAATCAACTGCTTCTAATGAAGCAGTTCCTGAGTTCAGTCTAGCTGCCTTTGAACATGCATGCTTTATGTCACAACTAGAACCAAAGAAGGCATCTGAGGCTCTAAAGGATCCATCTTGGATTGAATTCATGCAAGAAGAACTATTGCAATTCAAGATTCAGATTGTGTGGAAACTGGTTGATCTGCCTAAAGGAAAGAGGGCAATTGGTACAAGATGGGTTTTCAGAAATAAAAAGGATGAAAGAGGTATAGTGATCAAGAACAAAGCAAGGCTAGTAGCTCAAGGTTACAGCAAGAAGAATGAATAGATTATGATGATGTCTTTGCCCCAGTAGCAAGGATTGAAGCCATTAGATTGTTCCTAGCCTATGCAAGCTACAATGGGTTCAAGGTGTATCAAATGGATGTGAAATCTGCATTCTTATATGGTACAATTGATGAAGAGTTATATGTGTGTCAACCTCCTAGGTTTGAAGACTATAAGTATCCTGACAGAGTTTACAAGTTAGACAAAGCACTCTATGGGCTTCACCAAACTCCTAGAGCATGGTATGACACTCTGTCTTCCTACCTACTACAGAATGGATTCAAGAGAGGTATTCTAGACAAGACATTGTACACAAAGTCTATCAAATCAGATATCCTTCTTGTTCAGATCTATGTTGATGACATCATCTTTGGATCAACAAACGACATACTTTGCAAGGAATTTGAGACCCTGATGCACAAAAAGTTTCAAATGAGTTCAATGGTAGAACTAACTTTCTTTCTAGGATTGTAGGTTAAGCAGAAGCCCATTGGTCTCTTCATCAGCCAGTCAAAGTATGTGAATGATATTCTGGAAAAGTTTGGATACAAGGACACCAAGGTTGCTAGCACACCAATGGACACTCATAAACAGCTTGATGCAGATAAAGAATGAGTGGATGTGGATATTCATTTGTACCGGTCCTTGATAGGTTCACTGATGTATCTCACATCTTCTAGACCAATAATAATGTTTGCTGTTTGTGTTTGTGCCAGGTTCCAATGTGCCCCAAAGGACTCACATCTGTTTGCTGTTAAGAGAATCTTTAGATATCTAAAAGGTCAACCAAAATTAGGCCTATGGTATCCTAAGGACTCTCCTCTTGAACTAACAGCATATTCTGACAGTGACTATGGAGGTTGCAACATAGACAGGAAATCAACAACTGGAGCATGTCAATATCTAGGAGCAAGACTAGTCTCTTGGCAGTGCAAAAAGTAAACCACAGTATCCACTTCATCCACTGAGGCAGAATATGTTGCAGCTTCCAGCTGTTGCTCTCAGGTTATGTGGATTCGAAACCAACTAAGAGACTATGGTATGAACTTTCTATCTACTCCTATTTACATTGACAACTCAAGTGCAATCAGTATTGTACAAAATCCAGTAAAGTTTCCCGAAACCAGGCACATAGATATTAGATTTCATTTTATAAGGGATTGTAGTAAAAAGAAGTTAATCCAAGTTACCAAAATTCATACCGATGATCAGTTAGCAGATCTTTTTACTAAACCTTTTGATGTAGGAAGATTCACCTTTCTGGTATCAACTATTGGTATGGTAAACATGGATTAATCTATCTTGCATTACCATCGTCTATAATCTGTGAAAACATTTACTATATGTGCTTAGTTAAGGGGGAGACACTATTCCATTAGATGTTGCTCAGTAAATAACTAACAGCTTGAGACTATTCTCAAGCTGCTAGTTCATTTTCTCGGACTGTTAGTTGTTCACTTGGTCTGTTAAGTGTGCAGGGCATTTCAGTCATTACTAAGGACGTTGTACGCGGGACTAGATATTTTTAAAAATCCAAACCCCTTAAAAGTCCCAGTTTCGTTCGATTACAACTACCAGTTGCAAAATATCTTCCAGAGCCCCTTCATTCTCTCCCTGTGCGATTTTCAAATCTACGAGCCAAACCCTGTTTTTTCTCGTTCTTGAGCATCAATGGAGTTTTTTAAATATCACAACTGCCTCCCATACACTCTCAAACATGCTGAACTGCAACCCTTCCATGGAATGGTGGATTTTCTTCGCGGTTCTTCCATCAACTATGCTCTAACTGTAAATCCCACTATATACGTCTCTCACATAGAGCAATTCTGGAGTAAAGCCACTGTGAGTACACAAGACAGAATCACTTCTTTTGTATCTACCATTGATGGTCATACCATCACCATCACAGAAGAGACCATTCGACAGCATTTGCATTTGCAAGATGCTTCAGGTATATCTGATCTATCTTATACTGGTTTACATGAAGGTCTGTTTGAAATAGGTTATAGGGGCCCAACTGTTTCATTTACTTTATACAAAGCACATTTTGGTCCCAAATGGAAATACCTTGTACACATTCTTCAACAGTGTTTAAGCCCTAAAAGGACTGGTTGGTCTGAATTTTCCTCAAATATTGCAACTGCTCTAGTTTGCTTATCCACAGGCCAACAGTTCAACTTTTCAAATATGATTTTTCAAGGGATGTTAAGGCACCATGCCTTAAAGAATGGGAAATTTTTGATGTATCCTCGGTTTTTGGCTGAAATAATTGCAAAATCTTGCAATTCTTTAAAACAACATAAAAGGATATATGTTTCCCATAGGCACTCTTTACCATCCCAGAAAAGACTTTTGAAACAAAGTGCCAATTTTCATACTGTAGATGTCTCATTGCCTCAAGCAATGCAGAGTATCTTCCCAAGAAACAGAGCAGAGGATCCTGAGCAGTGTTGGTACACCCTGTGTGACGATAGCAGTCTAATCGATCAACATTTTGGTTTAAGTAATATTCTGAGTATTGAGAGTTAACAAGTGTTTTGACATATATGTTTATATGTGTTTGTCTGTTATTGATAGTGTGTTTGAACTTGATGTAACACATTACAAGAAGTTCAAACATAAAGGTCAAAGATTAACTCAAGCATAAGTAAAAACATAAGTTTCATCACTTAAGTGTTTAAGTGTTTTGGCTAGATTCGAATTGCATAAGGGAAGACATTCGAATCTGTGATAGATTCGAATGTGACCTTAGATTCGAATGTGCCAGATTCGAGAGTGTCCTTGTGGACAGACTCGAATGGGCCTTGGGCCAGATTCGACTTTGGCCCACATCAGACTCGAATCAGGGTCTATAATTAGGGATAGACTCGAGTCATTAGCAGACTTTTAGCAGAATTCGTGAGGAATTAAGCTTAAGGCGATCTCGAGTTTATCAGCTAGGTGAGTGCTGTTTCAGAGAGAATTAGTTCGTAGGATTGTTCGTGTGTTGTTCGTTCAGCGTCTAATAGTCTCCGTGTTTCGTGGTTGAGAGTTGTCCGTCTAACCGTCAACGAGGATTCCGCACTCGTTCACGGATCCGCGTCTAGATAGATCTTGCAGTGGTAGACCTTACAAGCAGACTCAGCCCCACATTACTGCTTCACCTTCAGGGATCCCAACCCACTCCTCATGATACAGATATTCCCTCTGATCCTTCTACCACACGTACCTCCCCAGCCCCATCACTAAAAATTTACACCAAAAAGAAACAAAGGGCTGCAGGTGCCCCTTCCTCCTCAGTCCAATTCCCAGAGCCAAATATCTTTGTGCAAGAGGATACTCTTGCACAGCATATCGAAAGGGCACCCACTAAGGACACTCCCACCCTCAATATGGAGGTGAACATCCCTTCTGAGGATGTTCATATGGGTTTTGTGGCTGGAACTGCTGATGTCCATGCACAAGCGGCACAGGACAGCTCCAACATACCTAAGACCACTCCCATGGCAACAGAGGGTGTGCAAGCACCGTCTGGAAGTCCCTAGTACCAAGAACAAAGGGGCCCAGATGCTTCTAATACATCTAGTATTGGTGCCAGTGATAGATCTCAAATCCCTTTATCATTTGAAGATCTTGAGGCTAGTCTGCAACTCATGGCTTTGACGGATCCACAACTGAAACCTGTTGTAGCTATTTTGAACACTACAAGTCCACTATTGCTGCACAGGGATCACAAATCATTACACTACAACAGCTCCCAGCAGTCCAACAGCAAAAGCTTGCCTAATTTCAGCTAGGGTTGAAGCTATATGGAAACAAGATTGTTCAACTTGAAAGGCAGATTCAAACCCTGTTGGCAATGGTTTTTGGTCCTTCTAATCAAACAATGCATCCAAAAAGGGGGAGAATCATGAGATCCCACTATCAGTCCAAACAGCTTCAAGTACACCTCTAGCAGCTTCAGCTTCTAGGCTAAAAGTCCCAATAGTTTCTCAAACTTTTAGTCCAGAAGCTCAAGCTGCTTCTCTTAAAAGGCCAGGAGGAGTGACTATCAGAGAAATAACTCAAGAACCATCCTCAGCAGTCCAAGCAACAGCAGCAGTTCAAGCAGCAGCCTCAGATAAAGGAAAGGGTATTCTGATTGAGACACCAAAGATCAAATTTGTTTCAAAGGAAGCCAAAGTTGCTGCTGATGCTGAATTGGCCAGAAAATTGGCAGAAGAACAAGACCAAATCCTTGATCAGCAAGCCCAAGCCTCTATGGGGGATGATGAAACCCTTGGAGACTACTTACGTGGATTTGTGGTCAAGAAGGACAGAAGAAGAGAAAAAGGCCAACATGGCCTTCAAAGGCTGAACATAGAAGATTTTTTGATAAGCTATTCTGTAAGTGTTGGTGTTTCAAAAGTAATTGCACAATCATGGCCCACAGAGAAACTCCAGGCCCTGTACGACAGAGAAATGGCAAAAGAAAAGGCCTCCAAACAAATCCAAGATCCTCCTCAAACTATTACAGTGCTCCAACCAGAAGCTATCCATCAGGCAAAGTTTGATCAAGTCAAAAGAGTTATGTTTGATCAACAATTATAGAAGGCAATGGAAATAAAAAGGCTCTTGATCAACATGACTTCTCCAAACCTCCAATTACTTACTGGTATGCCAAATCAATGGACAATATTGATCTGGCATATCATTTTGTAGTTAAAACAGAAGGTGGTCCAGAATAGGAGTATAAGAGCCTGATTCAAATAGTTCAGAAGACGACTAGAGAAGAGATAACCCAGATGCACAATATTGGGAAGGCTAGCCACTCTAGGTCACCAATAGTATGTGTTCAGAATAACATAAAAGATCTTCAAAGCATGATTGATCCAGAATCCACAAGAATGGATATAGAAGCTGCCAAGGAAGTGAAGATTGTACAGATTGATCTATATGAAAAATCCATGACATATAGACTCAAACTTGCAGACAGATGCAACA
This sequence comes from Centrapalus pauciflorus, assembly GCA_020465985.1. NCBI lineage: Eukaryota > Viridiplantae > Streptophyta > Magnoliopsida > Asterales > Asteraceae > Centrapalus > Centrapalus pauciflorus. The sequence goes on from JAANYP010001505.1 coordinate 68,054, forward strand.
GTATCTATAGCTTTGAATTTCTTGATTTACCAAGAGAATGGCTACAACAGATGAGCTCAATGAAGATAGAATGTGATAGAGAAGAGCTTAAAAGAGACTTCATAAAAGCTATAAGGCAGAAGCTTACACAGCTGTAATATGTAAGTTTTTGGATGCCTTAGTTTGTGTATAACAGTCTTTTACTTTGTATATATTTCCTTATGTGTAAAGAAACTTAAAGTCTTTGTTAAGAATTTAAGTTAGGGGGAGATTATTGGGAAATAATCTAAGTATGTCAACCTGTTAGTTAGGATTTCTCAAACTGTTAGTAGTATTTCTGTGAAATTACAAAGTTCGAGCTGCTAGTTCTAGAATCTCGAGCTGCTAGTTCAAAAGTTCAAGCTGCCAGAGTCAAAGTTCAAGCTGCTCAACAATCAGAACACAAAAAGTGCTATAAATCAGAAAGTGATAAAGATTTCAAGATTTGAAGATCTTCAAAAGATATCCACTCCAGAGAAATCACAGTTCGTCAAGGAAATAAGTCAGAAGGCTATAAATAGAGATAGACTAGGTCTTTCTCATGTAATCTCGTTGCCCAAGAATTCGTATTGTAATTGCATTCTGATTAAGTTTCTAAAGCCTCTAAGGTTGAAAAACCCTAAGAACAGTTTGTGTTCTTTGTCTAATCAAACAAATTAGAGGTGATTCTAATCAGAGTTTGGTAATATAAAGGTTTCGATATTAATTGTGTTTATTTGATTGTCTGTTCTTTTATTGTTTTGAAAGTTTTCTTAAAACAATTAAGTGTTATTCCGCAAACTTCTTAATTGGACTTTGATTCAAAACAAGGTTATTGGTTTAACTCTGTTTTATTCAAATCCGTTAATCTTAGGGGATTTTGATCTTGACATTTAGGTATTTATAGGATTTGAATGTTAGTGAGTAGGATAGAGGAAGGTTTGGGCGGTTGATTTGAAATGTTCTTTAACGGAAAATGGAACGGTTTGCCATGTTAGAACGGTTGTTAGACCACTTGACCTTTTAAACTACTAACACACGTTAACAAACATTATCCGCAGGTAATTAAGTTAAATAAATGCATAATTTAGGTAACTTAAATGTGAAGAATGGTAATTAAAACTGATGGTTCCAAGCTATTGTTCAAACCTGTGAGCAGGTTTCATCACAAACTGATCACTCTTCAAGCTGTTCATGCAACCTGTTCAGCTAGATGAGAACAGGTTTCATTGTAAAACTTGTTCAATAGCTGAACAGGTTACAAGGCATTGCCTTGTATGACAGATTATGAGAGTGAGTAGGTTGGAAGTTTGTACAACAGAACAGGTTTGAGATTAAAACTTATGTTGTCAAGCCTGTTATATGTCCAAGCTGTCCAAGTTTTCAGAAACTGGCTAAGTACAGGACAAGTAAAACACGTCCTGTCCAAGCTGTTCTGTGAAAGTTGGACAAATTTGAACAAGTGATCTTTAGAACAATGACACTTAGTCACTTTTATTTAACATGCCCAGCTTGCTTACAAAATAATTAAACCTGTTTTCATCAAGAGGCTTGGTGAAAATGTCTGCAAGCTGTTCTTTTGTGGAAATAAAACTTACCTCCACATTACCTTTCTGGATGTGATCTCTGATGAAGTGATGTCTGACTTCTATGTGCTTTGTTATTGAATGAAAAACTGGATTGTAGGAGATAGCTATGGCACTTGTATTATCACACAAAATAGGAGTTTTCCTATATACAAGTCCGTAATCCTCAAGCTGATGTTGCATCCATAAGATCTGCCCACAGAAGCTTCCAGCATCAATGTACTCAGCTTTAGCAGTTGAAGTAGAAACTGAATTCTGCTTCTTGCTACACCAACAGATCAACTTACCACCAAGAAGCTGACATCCACCTGTTGTGCTTTTCCTGTCTAGCCTGCACCCTATAAAATCAGAATCTGAATATCCAATTAGTTCAAGGCTGGAGTCTTTGGGATACCAAAGACCAAACCAGATGTATCCTTTAGGTATCTAAAGATTCTTTTTATAGCAGCTAGATGTGATTCCTTAGGATCAGCTTGAAACCTAGCACATAAACAGGTAGCAAACATAACATATGGTCTACTAGCCGTTAAGTACATCAAGCTCCCAATCATGCCTCTGTAAGCTGTTACTGAAACAGCTTTGCCACAAGCATCAGCATCCAATTTTACATTGGTTGCCTTTGGGGTTTTGATGGGAGAACTTTGATCAAATTTAAACTTTTTCAAAAGATCTAAAGTGTACTTTCTTTGATTAATAAAAATTCCATTTAAGGTTTTGTTTAACCTGTAATCCTAGAAAGAAAGTAAGTTCACCCATCATGCTCATTTCATATTTGGATTTCATGAGCAGTGAGAAGTTCTTGAATAACCAAATATTATGTCATCCACATAAATTTGAACAAGCATAATATCAGCTTTCACCTTCTTTATGAACAAAGTGGTATCCAATTTACCTCTGGAATAACCATTGCTCATAAGGAAATCAGTAAGAGTGTCATACCAGGCTCTAGGGGCTTGTTTAAGACCATAGAGAGCTTTGTCTAACTTATAGACAAAACCTGGATGTAGTTCACTTTCAAAACCTGGAGGCTGCTTGACATATACCTCTTCTTGCAGCTTACCATTCAAAAATGCACTCTTAACATCCATTTGAAATACCTTCATGCTCTTGTGGGCATCATAGGCTAGTACCAAACGAATTGCTTCTAACCTGGCCACTGGAGCAAATGTTTCATCGTAGTCTATCCCTTCTTCTTGTCTATAGCCTTGAGCAACTAGCCTTGCCTTATTTCTAATAACATGACCTTGCTCAACCATCTTGTTTCTGAAAACCCATTTGGTGCCTATTATAGTTTTACCTTTAGGAACAGGGACCAGCTTCCATACTTTGTTTCTCTCAAACTGATTGAGGTCTTCTTGCATGGCAGTGATCCAATTGGCATCTTTAAGGGCATCATCTACTTTCTTTGGCTCCATCAGGGACACAAAGCTAGAAAACATACAAAAATTTCCAAAGCTGTCTCATCTTGTTTGTACCCCCTTAGTTGATGTCACCAATTATTTGATCATTGAGGTGACACCTGATCCACTTAGGATCATGTTTCAATGAAGATTCTCCTATATCATTTTCATCTTCATCATGTCTTGCAGAACATCTTTCAAGGTTTTCAGACACACTGATATCTTGAGTCTGTTCACCTTTTGAACATGAATCTCTATTGTTGAACACATCAGTAGAGGATTCAGAAAAATCAGCATTGATTGGTTCTGGACATGGTGCATTAACTATGTCTGTACATTTGTTCACACAGCGTGTATCAACATAATCATCATCATGTCCATTGTGGTTAACAGGTTCCACTCTGGGTGAAGTGGAAGCTTTTGAGTCCTTTTCCTCAACATTTGAATGCATAAGATCATAGAAGATGAACTCTCCTGAAACTGATTCAGGTACAGCTTTGGTGGAGGCATTCCTGGACTCCTCAAATGTGACATTGATATATTCGTCTATCACCTTTCTTTTGTAGTTGCATACTCTGTAGGCTTTAGAAACAGCAGAATATTCAACAAACACACCTTCATCAGCTTTGGGTTCAAATTTTTCCAGCTGATCCCTTTGATTCAGAATGAAGCAAGGGCATCCAAACACATGGAAATATCTTATATTTAGCCTTCTCCCTTTGAATAACTCATAAGGAGTCTTGTTGAACCTTTTCACCACTAAAGATATGTTTTAAGTGAAGCAGGAAGTGTTAACAGCTTTAGCCCAAAATGATGAAGGCAAACCTGATGCACACAGCATGGTTTTAGCAGCTTCAATGAGAGTTCTATTCCTCCTTTCAGCAACTCCATTTTGTTGTGGAGTTCTTTCAGCTGAAAGTTTTGTGAGATCCCTCTTTCTTCATAGAAGTCCTCAAGAGTATTGTTTTTGAATTCAGTACCATGATCACTTGAGCAGAGTTTAGAACTTCCATCTTTTAGATAAATCCAATAATCTCTCTGGCAGCCTCTCCTTTGGTCTTTAGGAAGATCACCCATGTAAACCTGGAGAACTCATCAACCATTACTAGAGTGTATCTTCTACCTCCTAGACTTGGGACACTGACTGGTCCAAACAAGTACATGTGGACTAAGAAGAGAGGAGTATCAATAGAAAAATTATGCTTGGATTTAAAAGATGTTTTTCTCTACTTGCCTTTCTCACAAGCTGTGCAGAGTTTATCCTTAACAAAGGTTATAGAAGGCAAACATGTTACCAACTCCTTCTTACAGAGTTTGTTGATATTCTTGAAGTTCAGGTTTGACAGCCTTTTGTGCCATAATCAGTTTAGGTCTGCATTGCTCCTTGAGATAAACAGGTTTCAGTTGTGGGATCAGCAGATTTCATATCCACAACATATACACCTTTCTTCCTTTGTGCACACAGCACAACCTTGCCTTGGGGATCCAGTATGTACCCCAGGTGCTCATCAAAGTTAACTTTGTAGCCAGCATCACACAGTTAACTAATGCTAACAAGATTATGTTTTAGCCCAGACACATAGGCTACTCTTTTGAATATTGCAGCACCAGCTTGAAGGGTTCCATATCCTTCTGTGGATCCCTGAACATTATCACCAAAGGTGACTGTTGGCCCTTTTTCAGGCCTGAGATCACTCAGCAAATCTTTGCAACCTGTCATGTGGCCTGAGCAGCCGCTGTCCAAGTACCAAACCTGGCTTGGTTGTTTAATCTGCAGAGTGTCATAGGAAAATATTAGTTTTTAGGGGAACTCATCATAAGGATGACCACTTAGATCTACACTAATATTTCCAATTTGGATTGTATCAGCTTGGATACTCTCCTCAATGACCATGTTACTTCCAACACTGTTGGTTTTTGCAATGTTGGAACTAGCAGTGTCAGCAGGCCTTATGTTCTCAGTTTCAGGACAGTCTTTGGCCATATGAGTCTTCTTCCCACATTTATAGCATATTCTCTTTTTAGACTTTTTGGAAGAAGTACTTCCAGAAACACATTCTGGGATATCCCTGGTGGCCTTGTCAGCAGGTTTAGCAAACTTATTACTGTTTTTAAAGGACCAACAGTTTGAGTGGAAGGCACAATAGCAACAACTTTACATGTGTCATCTTTCCTCTTTTTAGGAGGGCAGAGATCAAAGATTGGAAGTTTAATTGGCTTTTGTCCTTCCACAGGTTTGGGAAACTTATTCCCAACTTTCTCAGATTGAGCAATGGCTTTGCCTTTGCCCTTACTGAGATGTGATGAATGTTGCCTATCAACATAATCACTGCTTCTTGGTTTTGAAACACTTACGTTCATTTATAACCAGTTTTCCACTATGATTTATAAACTTATCTGAAATCACAGCAGATTTGCTTTCAACATGAGACTTACCCCTATTGAAAGCATGCTGCTTACTAAACTTTTTCTCAAAATGTTCAGCATCAAAAGGGTTAACAGGTTTCTTCCCATCAGCTTTAGATCCAGAACCTGTCTTGTTGACAAGTTTAGTGTCCAAAGTTGTAGTTTGAACTTGTTTTCCCTTCTTTTGTTTGTGTGAACCATCTATGCACTTAACAGGATGGTTTGATGGAGAACACATTCCATCATCTGTCTTTAAAACTTTTTCGCACAAACTGTCAGTGTTTTGAGGCCTGACAAACCTGTTTGTTGAGACCAGCTTTCCATTTACTCTTTGAATAAAAGTACTTGGAAGCTCGCCAAGAGTGGATAAGTCTTTTTCCAGATTATTTATCTCAACAATTGAAGCTGTTGTATCAAGATCCCGTCCAAGATAGGCTTGGATTTGAGCAGGGATCTGTTGACTGATACAATGATTGACTTTCTGTGCAGATTGGCACCAAGAGTCAACAATCTTTTGAAGCTTGGAATGCTTTGAGTCTGTCTCTCTCTTTTCTTCTAATAAAATGGTGTTGATGTGTTTTACTTCATCAAGTTCAATTTCCAACTTATGGAAGTTGTCCAGTTTATTAGTTTTTGTTTCAAGATCAGTTTTTAACTTAGAGATCTCAGGCATCAAAGCATCATGCTTCTCAATAGTAGCTTTTTTAAAATCACGAATTCCGTACACGGATCATCAAGTAAAACATAAGATAAGTAAATGAGAAAGCAATAAAAATCCGTACCTTTGTATTCGATGACAAGAATACACGAATGAGATGCTTTCGGTATCCACCGGTGATGACACGATCGAGCGGCGCCAGGTATGCAATCGAACACACGAAGAACGTGAAAACCAAACACACAATTGTATGTGTTTGGTACGGCCGAGATGGCCACACACAATAACAATTTATGTGTGTGGTCGTGTGATTTCCTCAAAATACACAAAACCTAAAATTGGTTTTTATATCCATCACAACCCAAATTTAGCGGCCTTTTACGTGTGTGTATATATATACATATATATTATTATTAAGAGTTTTAGTTTAAATCAAACTCTAATTTAAGAGTAAATTACAGAAATGGTCCCTGTGGTTTGTTTAAAATTATGGAAACGGTCCCTCAACTTCCAAACTTGCAGTGACGGTCCCTCAAACCACTTTTTACTTGCAGAATTGGTCCTCCTGTTTCTAAATTTTTTAAAAATGACGATTTTGCCCTTCTTTTAATTACAAGTTTGCTAATTTCAATTTTGGTCCCTTTTCTTAATTTTTCATTTTTGGTTTTCAATTTGAAATAATAATTTATGATTTTGATTCACTATTAATTATATTATTATTATCATTATTATTCTCATTATCATTATTATTATTATCATCATTATTATTATTATTATCATCATTTATATCTATTTATTTTGTAAAATAAATCTATATTTCTTTAGTAAAAATTATTTTTATTTATATACTTAATTAGTCAAGTTATGCATCTTTTTATGTATTCAATTTATTTATTAAAGTTTTATTTATTTATCTTTTATTGGTTAAACTATTTGTATAATTTTATCATTTATACTTTTCCATCAAAACTATTTCATTACGTTGATAAATTTTGATTTAAATTTACTAATTCATTACGTTTTGATTTAAGTTTACAAATATTTTGTTACGCTAATATGTTTTTATTTAAATTTATTATTTTATTTGTTTGGTTTTTAAAAAAATGCCTTAAATTACTAATATATATTAAAAATAAATAATTTTACAAATCATTTCATAAATAAACAAATAATATTTTTTTAATTAGATTTATAGATAAAGTACATATAAGATATAATTTGAATGTAGATTTAAATCTTATCTATTTATTAATATTTAAAGATGTAAAAATAATATATTGTATTTATATTTTATATTTATTAATCTTTATTGATATTAGAAATAATGAATAATATTTATCTTTTAGTTTATTTTATTTAAAATAATATATTTTGTTACGTTAATACGTTTTGATTTAAATTTATTATTTTATTATTTTAATTTTAATATTTTGTTATGCCTATACGCTTTGATTTCAATATAGTGTTTAATCTTTTTGATTTACAAGTTTTGTTTATACATTAATATGTTTTATTCGTTTTCACTTAAATATTTTAATTTTCACTTAAGTATTAACGTAGCAAAATTTTAAATCAAAACAAATAAAATAATAAATTTAAATAAAAACTTATTAACGTAACAAAATATTTAAATCAAAAACAATAATTAGCAAACTTAAATCAAAACATAATGAATTAGTAAATTTAAATCAAAATTTACACAAATTCAAATTTATTAAAAGTAATGAAATAGTTTGATGGAAAGTATAAATAATAAATATATACAAATAGTTTAACGAATAAAATATAAATAAATAAAACTTTAATAAAGAAATTGAATACATAAAAAGATGCATAACTTAACTAATTAAGTATATAAATAAAAATATTTTTTAGTAAAGAAATATAGATTTAGTTTACAAAATAAATAGGTACAACTTATAATAATAATAATAATAATAATAATAATAATAATAATAATAATAATAATAATAATAATAATAATATAATTAATAATGAATCAAATCATAATTTATTAAATTATTATTTCAAATTTAAAACCAAAAATGAAAAATTAAGAAAGGACCAAAATTGAAATTACCAAACTTGTAATTGAAAAAAGGGCAAAATCGTCATTTTTAAAAAACTTAGAAACAGAAGGACCAATTCTGCAAGTAAAAAAGTGGTTTGAGGGACCGCCACTGCAACTTTGAAAGTTGAGGGACCGTTTTCATAATTTTGAACAAACCACAGGGACCATTTCTGTAATTTACTCCTAATATAATAATATAATATAAATCTTAATAATTATCTTTACTATTTAAACCATATATAATTATCTCTATAATAATATATCTATTAAATAATATTTATCTATTATATATTACCTAATAATATATAAATGACTAGATAATTATTTATAATTATCTCTTATTTATGTGTTTATAATTATCCATCCAATTATCTAATATAATAGATGATAATTTTAATTCAAATAAATCAATCTTTTATTTAATATCTAATAATAAATAAAAGACTAGATAATTAGTTAATTATCATCCAATGACAATTAAATCACTACAATATCTAATGTTGTACTTTTAGTCCTCGTACTTTGAGATATAACTTAATCATCCATTAATATAATCTCAATGATTATTTTGTGTCATAAACAATATCCAATATTATTTATTCAATAGTTTAATTGCATCTGCTCAGTTGTGCTCATCGGTGTGACCTCAAGTGTTTTATGAAATCAGTCATGATGCAGTAGTAATGTCATCTTTACACACCATACACTAACATACTCCCACTTGTGTAAGATGACATACTGTCCTGCAGCATGCGCCTAAAGGAGGTCATGGCTAGACACTTTAGGCAACCAAGGTCATAAAAACTATGACTTCCATTCGGGCATTCTTGTTGAAACAGTCTTCCAAAAAGAAACTTAGGTTATATCCTATGCATTGCGATATTTCAATGTGAAAGCTAGGCATGGATTAGATCAACCGTAGCAAACACGATTATGTTTCTCGACTCCCTGATCTCATACTAAACTGTAACAGACAGAGTAGATTACATCAGTTCTGTCCGAGCATGGCCATGCATATCTGTCAGTATCGATCACCGAGGGGCCCAGAAATATCTCTTCTTAGTTAAAAGAAGGTGCAAATCCCATATGTTGGTACACCCTGTGTGACGATAGCAGTCTAAGCGATCTAACATTTTGGTTTAAGTAATATTCAAATTATTGAGAATTAACGAGTGTTTGATATATATGTTTATATATGTTTGACAGTTATTGATTGTATGTTTGAACTTGATGTAACGTATTACAAGAAGTTCAAACATAAAGTTCAAAGATAAATTCAAGCATAAGCTGAAAACATAAGTTTCAATACTAAGTTAATTATGTGAAAGAGTAAATTCGAATTCTCTAAGGACTAGGATTCGAATCTAGGTCAGATTCGAATGAGTCACTTAGGCAGATTCGAATGTACATCCTTAGGCAGATTCGAGAGTGTCAAAGGGACAAACTCGAATGGGCCTTGGGCCTGATTCGAGTTTGGCCCATGACAAACTCGAATTAGCCTCTATAATTAGGGATTAACTCGAATCATTAGCAGACTTTTGCAGAATTCGTGAGGGATTAAGCAAATAGGCGATCTCGAGTTTATCAGCTAATTGAGTGTTCTTTCGGAGAGAATCTTCAAGTAGGTGCGTTCTTGTTAGTTCGTACAGCTCGTTGATAGTCTCCGTGTTCCGAGTGAGAGTTGTTTCCGTCAACCCGTTAACGAGGATTCCGCACTCGTTGACGGTCTCGCGTCTAGATAGATCCGTAGTGTGTAGACCTTACAAGTGGTATCAGAGCCAACGGGGTGTTCTTCGTGTTCATCCTAGGTTTCTTGACGCTTTTGGACGGTTTTTCTCTCAAGTTTTCGTATTTTTCGTGTTGTTCGAGCTTATCAAATTGGGATACGGGAAATACTTTGGTGTTTTTCACGTTTTTGATAGAAATCAATATTTTTCTTTGTAAAAATATTGATTTAATCTGAAAAACGTTAAAAAAATCCAAGTATTAGCCGTTTTTCGAGTTTGCGGCGCTCGAATCTGTGAGGAGTGATTAGAGTTTTTCTTAGTCTTGAGTCTAACCAAAATCCGCTCCTTTCGAGTTTGATTAAGAGAGAATTCGAGTTTAATTGATTCGAATTTGCTTCGAGTTTGGACTATAGTCGAACAGGGATTCGAATTTGCTGGATATTCGAATCTGCCTTGACCTTCGAGTTTGGACTATAGTCGAACAGGGATTCGAATTTGCTGGATATTCGAATCTGCCTTGACCCTCGAGTTTGGACTATAGTCGAACAGGGATTCGATTTTGCTGGGTATTCGAGTTTGTCCTTACCTTCGAGTTTGGAGCCTTTCGAATCTGTCACATATTTCGAATTTAATTGAATTTCAGAACTTCAATTGAATTTAGTCCCAAATAGGTTTAAACTTAATTATATTCGAATTCACCTAAATTCGAATAAACTAACTTAAATTAATTTTGAATTAAATTTATTAAGTTAAAGTTCAATTTCTCTTGAAACAATGACAAATTTACAAAGGTTTCTGGAAATGGATCATGAGGTCGGGAAAGCCAATACTCCGCCTAAGCTGATGAAACTTGAAGACTATTATTGGTGGAAAGATCGGTTTGCCGATTTTGTGCGTTTCAACGACATGCGAATGTGGGTATGTATCGACGAAGGATACATTCCACCTATCTCAGAAGTTGAAGGCCGTCAAAGAGTCTTATCATATCAAATGATGAAGGAGGATGATAAGAAACTATATGAAGCCGAGAACAGAGCATTCTCGATTATTCGAATGGCTATGCCTCAGGATATACTACACACATTCCACAATCAGAAGACTTCTAAGGAGCTTTGGGAGACGCTGGAAAAGAGGTGTGAGGGTAATCCGAGGGTTCGGAGAAAGCGTATGAATTGTTGAAGCAGCAGTTTGCGATTTTCAAGGCTTTGAAGGATGAAAAGTTGGATGACACTATCACCCGCTTTTATCATCTGCTGACAGAGCTTGAGAGTCATGGCATTGAGTATAACGATACAGAAAAGAACAATAAGCTTCTTGATGCCCTACCAGCCAAATGGGCGATGTACGTGGCTATGATCAAGCTTGATGAAGATAAGTATTATACTCAATCGTTGGAGGATGTAGTGGGAACGCTGTGGGCTTATCACTTTGAGCTACTGAATGCCGAAACTGATTATGAACAAGTCCAAAATCCAGCCATGTATTTTGGAAAATCAACAAAACCTTCAGCGGCACCTGATATGAAGACTGCCACAGCGTTTTTCACCGGAGAAACGTCGTCATTAGCAGAGACTGATGACACACTGAATAGAGCTTTCTTAGGGTTGGGAAGATCGGAAGAACAACAACCTCAGGCAACACCTGCATCAACATCTCAGGGATACTCTAAGATGCCCATGAGCGCTAAGTCGGCCGAAGAACATTTGAATCTATTGGCGTCATTTGTGGTCGCGTATGGAAACTGCGTTCAAGGGAAAATAAACGATCCTGCTCTCTGGGATGAAGATTACGATCAGGTAGACCCTGACGACCTTGAGGAGATGGATCTCAAATGGCAACTGGCCATGGTAACCCAACGGGTTAAACGATTTATCAAACGGACTGGGAGGAATCTGAATATAAATAATAAGGGGATTGGCTTCGATAAGTCAAAGGTTAAATGCTACAACTGTCAAGGTTTGGGACACTTCGCCAAAAAGTGTCAGAGACCAAAGGTAGATCATTACCAATGGCAGAATCAGCATCAAGGGCAGTTTCAGAACCAATCTCAACAGAGATACCTTCCGAGTTCTTCATCCAGTCAAGCCAACATAGCTGGTCTGTTATCAAACGTAACATCAGATAGACAGTTGGATGGTACTTACGACTGGAGCTCACATTCGGAATCTAACGCTAGAGCCTTCATGGCTGAGGTCACTGAGAGTGAATGTGAAGGGGAAGAGCAGAACACAAGGGACAGCAGTCCAATGTGGGTGGAGAAGATGAATGATCAGACGCTTCTGGAGTTTGCCGCTCAAATGGCCAACGTGGAATCCGATCACACAAAGGTTAGTCTGAATTACTCTCTTTTCCATGAGTTACGTATGTTATGTGTTACTTCTAACGACAGGTTGAATCTAGTATTAGAATCACATAAAAACATATATGCTCAAAATGAGTCTTTAAAATCTGATAATGCTAGCCTGAATGATATTAAGCAAGATCTTAAGGACAAGCTTAAAGCTGATGCTCAAGATGTCATAGTTCTAAAAGACAAGCTGAGTGAGCAGTGCGTTAGATTAGAACTGATGTATGAGCATGTAGAGGCTTTGACCAAAGATCTTAAGACCAAAGAAGTAGAGCTATCTGAAACTAAGGTGAATGTAGCAGAGGCCAATAGTAAGCTAGAAAAGTTTAGGAACTCAAGTCTGAACCTAGGGAAAGTTTTAGATGCTCAACGCCAATCTAAAAAGCCTGTAGGTCTAGGATTTCATGAGATTCCTCCTCCTTTTAATGCAAACTACGTGCCTCAACCTCAGGAGAAAACTGAGAAATCAGTAGACTTAGAGGACATACCTGCACCTGTATCTGAGCCTGTAAAAGAAAATACACCTAAGGTGACTGATACAAACGTCAAGGTTAAGAAAGTCAAATTTGTGTCTTCCTCCAGTGAAACACCTGCTGGAAAACATAAAATTGATTTTAATGATCAGGACGATGAACCAGTCACAATAGATGCTCAAAAAGACCAAGACACTAGTGAGACACCTAAGTCTAAGGGCACACACAAGAAGTCCATTGACAAGATGTCCTGCTTTAGATGTCATGAAAAGGGGCATGTTGCTTCTAATTGTCCACTTAGGAAAAATGATGTTACACCTAAGACAGGGAAGCCAACACAAGTTAAGCCCTCAACATGTGTGGCGAGCACTAGTAGTTCTCGGAGTACCGAGAAAACTGTGCAGGCTACACCACAACAAGTTGTGAAACAAATACCGATAAAAAATGGACCAAAAGAAGTGGTTAGGACTAATTCACTGAATCGAGTCGTTAATCAATCTAGGTCTGGACCTCAACAACAATATAGGTGCACAACACCTAGCAGAGCATACACTCCAGTTAGGTCACATACTCCTGTTAGACATCACACACCGGTTAGAGCTCAGGGATTTTAATCTGAAATGCAATATAATCGGAATTATTCAAGAGTTCCACAACAAATGCCTACTCAAAGGCAAAGAGTGAATTTACATCACTCGGCACCACAACAAACTCCTGTTCAACGACCCAAGTCACCTGAAAGGCGAGATGGGTATTTGAAAGAGTTTAAGTATGTGGACGAGAATGGTATAACCAAGTCAGTTATGGCTTGGGTTCCCCGTGATAACTAACCTATTTTCTTTCATGTGCAGGAGATTACCACAGGTCCAAACAACAAATGGTTCGTCGACAGTGGATGCTCCAGGCACATGACAAGGGAAAGAAGTCTCCTTACAGACTTCAAGGGTGGGAATCGGGGATTTGTATCATTCGCGGGAAATAAAGGAGGAAACATCACGGGTACTGGAGTGGTCACTAATGGGACGATCAAGTTGGATCAAGTTTATCACGTTGATAAACTGGTTCACAATCTCATTAGTGTATCTCAAATCTGTGACAAGAAGAATTCAGTGTTGTTCACTGACACTGAAGCGTTAGTGCTAAAACCGGGGTTCAAGATTCCTGAAGAGTGGATATTAATGCGGGCACCAAGAAAGAATGACTTGTACATGCTCGATATGAACAAGCCGGAATCTTCGATGGGTCCAATCTGTTTATTATCTAAAGCTTCGGAGACTGAATCAGTTTTATGGCACAGACGCATGGCACACTTGCACCTAAGGAAAATGAACTATATAACAAAAAATGGGTTGGTGCAAGGTGTGCCTATGAAGAGTTTTCAGTTCGAGGACAAGTGTCTACCATGCAAGAAGGGCAAACAACATAAGAAGGCACACAAGTCCAAGACTCAGAACTCCATAACCTCTACATTCGATTTGTTGCATATGGATCTCTTCGGACCAATCAACAAAAGGAGTATAGGAGGTAGTACAATCGAAAAGGACATGGCGACGTTGCATCTGAATGACGAAGGTCATACCTTTCCGAGGACTACATTTCAATCCACATCCGAGCCTACTTTGACTGAAGATGGATCTCCAGAAGTCACTGATCCAGAAGCACCTTCAACTGAGAATCAGACTCAGACTACAAATTCCAACTCTGAGGAAAATGTCCACGAGGAAGAAAATGTGGAATCTGAGGATGTTCCCCCATTAGGTGAAATAGGATCTAACTTAGGAGATAATCTGAGAGTTGACGAGATAGAGACCTCTAGGATCAACAAGAACCATCCTATAGAAAGCATCATAGGAAATCCTAACGAGGGTGTGAGGACTAGGAGTAGTTTAAATAACAACACTGTGTTGTTGTCGATGATAAATGACTCCGAGGCCTATCATACCTGCCTCTATTCTTGTTTTATCTCGCAAGTAGAGCCTAAGAATGTGCAAATGGCACTAAAGGATAACTCCTGGGTTGAAGCGATGCAGGAAGAACTCTCTCAGTTTAGGAAACTAGAAGTGTGGGAGTTAGTTCCATTACCTCGAGGGGAAATAGCCATAGGAACCAAATGGGTTTTTAAGTGCAAAAGAGACGATCGGGGTATAGTCACTCGCAACAAGGCTAGGTTAGTAGTAAAGGGTTTCAACCAAGAGGAGGGAATCGGTTACAATGAGGTGTTTGCGCCAGTAGCAAGGCTGGAAGCCATTAGGTTGTTTTTGGATTTTGCTTCCTTCAAGGGCTTTAAGGTATATCAACTAGATGTTAAGAGTGCTTTCCTCTATGGGAAAGTGAAGGAGCTGGTGTATGTAGAACAGCCGCCCGGATTTACAGATCCAAAATATCCAGAAAGAGTATATCGTTTAGATAAGGCTCTATATGGATTGCATCAAGCACCAAGGGCGTGGTACGAGACTTTATCCAACCATTTATTAGAGAACGGGTTTGAAAGGGGTAGGATAGATAGTACGTTGTTCGTTAAACGAAAGGGAGAACACTTCATCTTGGTACAAGTGTACGTCGATGATATCATCTTTGGATCATCAGACGAGCAAATGTGCAAAGATTTTGAGAAGGTGATGAAGTCGAAATTCGAGATGAGTGCAATGGGTGAATTAAATTTCTTTTTGGGGTTGCAAGTTGACCAGAAGAAGGAAGGAATGTTTATCCATCAGACGAAGTATGTCTATGACATATTAGAGCGCTTCGGGATGGAAGGGACGAAACTGACAGCCCATTTCAGCACGCCGATTCAAGTGAATCACAATCTCGGACCGGGTACTAAAAGTGATACCGATGTGGATCCGACATTATATCGGGCCATGATTGGATCACTTATGTATTTAACTGCTTCAAGACCTGACATCATGTTTGCTGTGTGTATTTGTGCTAGGTTTCAAGCTAATCCGAAGGAGATGCACATGAAAGCTGTGAAGCAGATTCTACGATACCTCAAGTCGAAACCGAAGCTGGGACTTTGGTATCACGCGGAGGGAGATCTAGAGTTGGAGGCGTTCACGGATTCTGACTACGGAGGATGCAGCTTGACGCGCAAGTCAACAACTAGAGGTTGTCAATTCCTAGGAGGGAGACTGGTTTCCTGGCAATGCAAGAAACAGACACGGTAGCCGTGTCAACGTGCGAGGCCGAGTATGTTGCTACTGGTAGTTGCTGCTCACAGGTTCTGTGGATAAAACAACAATTGCGGGATTACGGTTTGGCTTACACTCAAACTCCCATTAGGATAGATAACCAATCTACAATTGCTATAACAAATAATCCAGTTAAACACAGTAAAACAAAGCACATAGACATAAGGCATCATTTTATTCGTGATTGTGCTGAAAAGAACTTAATCAAATTGGTAAAAGTAGCAACGGACGATAATAATGCTGATTTATTTACCAAAGCCTTTGATAAGTCACGGTTTGAATATTTGATTCAACTAAATGGAATGCGCAAACCCAGAGTAAATTGACCTTTGTATAAGTTTTATTTCCTTTTATAGTTGTAGTCTTTCTTTCCTTTTATAGTAAGTTTACTAAATTAGGATAGTTTCCATTTTTAGTAAGGTAGTAGTTTATCTTCTTTTTTTGCTATTTCTTATGAAAAACAAAAGAAAAAAGAGAGAAAACCATAAAAATTCAAAAAAAAAAAAGAGAATATCAGAAAAAGAGTTAAGTCTTAGATGCATAGGTTCAAAGTGACGAAAATTAGCACAGTCGTTACAAACTCTAAGTGTTTAGGCTTTCACACATAATGCACCTAAAATTCTAAGTGTTATACTTTATTTTAGTTTGATGTGTTGGTAGGCATAATACATATAGGGAGTCCCAAGGCTAATAAAATATTCAAGAAAAAGTCAAACGTGTCCCTAACTTAGATGTATGACCAATCGGTCTTAATTTTTATGTACTAGACATACAAACTTTGAGTCTAAATGAGGTATGCAAACTTTCTGGAGATGTATAGCAACATCAAATACATCTAAAAATAGAAAGCATAGAAAAATCAAAAGGAATTGAGAGTCAAAAACATGTAACTCTGTTGTACGTAAGTACAGACCTGTTGCCTCTGTTTTGATTCGGGTTAGCAAGATAAGTCGCTTTGTTGTACGTCGGTACAGACCTGTCACCGCTGTCTTGCTAGCTTTAAAAATAAACCTTAAATCAAACTAAGACACTTTGTTGTATGAAAATACAGACCTGTGTCCGATGTTTGTCTTTTAAAGAAAGTTTGCAAATACCAACAAGTTAGAATCATTGTCTGTATGCCTTGATCATAAAAGTATGTCTATGTCTGAGTCACGTAAGATAAATTCATGATAAATAAAAATGCCAAGGGATATTCCGAAGTGTAGCATGTTTAAAGGGGTAAATACCAACAATCAGCTAAACGGGTATGTCACGCCAAACAATCAAAGGAATCAAAAATTCCTAAGTGTGAAAGCTTAAGTACTGAAAGTGAGTATGTGACATCGCTATCTGATTGAACCTTTCTTGGACTATGCTCATCAAAAATATTTAGTTAAGTGTTTAGCATAGGTTGTAAATTTTAATAATTTTAATAAGTGTAGTTTAAGTCTAATTTAAATATTTGTTCAAAATTTTAAAAATTTATTTTTACTGAATTTATTTTATTTTATTTTATTTTAATTTTAATTTATTTTACTTTACTTTTAATTTACTTAGGAAAAAGGTCAAAAATTACTGAGGGTGCATTCATAGTTGAATAAAATAAACATTGCGTGAAAATCTTGTGCTTAGGGTAAAAGATTTGGCATAGTTTATTCCGTTACACAATAAGGTTGAAAAGGTTGAAAAAGTTGAATTTATTTCAAAATTTTCAAAGTCTCAGGGGTAAATCGAGTTTAGATTAAACTCGAATTTGGATGGCCTCGAATCTGTCAGTAGATTCGAAAGTGGCATTAGACTCGAAGGTAGGTGGTATACATAGGTTAACAGTAATGGTCATTAATCCATCTGTTTTCGAATTTGTTCCCTCGAGTTTGTCTGGTGATTTCAAATCTATTCTCTCGAGTTTGCCGATTTCACAAAATCCACTTTTTGTCGAGTTTCTTTCTGTGTGGGTTCGATACTATCAGTACATCTAGGTATAACCAAGTTGATTGTACAAGATTTAGGTCGTATTATCCTCCATTTAAGCCAAAATCATTGAATTTTTTAAGGTTTATTGGTAGAAAACTTGTTTTTCAAAATTACAAAGTTTGGACCGATAAAAAGTCAAATTAAATGCAAATACCTTTGATTAGAACCTAGTAGGACTAATGGATGTGATTTTCTAAGTCCAAAATGGTTAAAATCATGGATTTTTGTGATGTTGTTGGCCGACTCATTCGAATCTGTTCATGACCAGTCTCGAGTTTGTCAGTAAACTCGAGAAGGTCATTAAACTCGAATGTGTCATCAAACTCGAAAAAGAGTTACTTCGAATCTGTTTGTTCGAATTTGTCATTATTCAATTTAAATTTAATTAAACTTGTAGAAATTCATATGTGTTGGATTTTGTACTTAAACAAGTTCAAAATTAAACAAATTTGAATTTAAACAACTTTATTCATTTTTAATAATTCTAATATTTTATCTATTGTGCAGACATGGCGGATAGAGTGTTTGTTCCTAAGCATAATATGGTCATTCCCCCTGACCATAATATCCCTGAAGCACAGGCTTTCCGCCAGATAGTGGATTTCCTGGTGGAGTCCAGAATTTCATTTGCACTATCTCATAACATACAAATATTTATTTCTTATGTACGCCAATTTTATGAACATCTGCAATTCGATTGCACTGTCACTCCGACAGTTCTAAGGACAAGGATAGCTGGACAGCCGTTGGTATTTCTGCTGATATTCTACACCAAGTTCTGCAGTTGGGAACTCAGGAGCAAGAGAATGGGCCTATAGATTTTCCTTTAAGTATTAGGCAGGCTGCCTTTGTAAGGATGGGATATAGTTTGGATGTTACTAAGACATCCTATATGAAGAGTGGGCTCATTGGGCAATGGCGATATCTGGCCCACGTTTTCATGGTATGCTTCGCAGCGAAGAAAGCGGGATTTGATTATATCGTATCGAAGATCCAATCAAGGATAATCGCATTGGTTTATAATCAGGAGTTTAGCTTTTCAGAGATGTTCTTCTCGGAGTTCGTTCATCAAATAACGGCCCCGGAGAGAGAAAGATTTCTTCTGTATCCCCGATTTGTAATGATGCTCATCAGGCACTTCTTGCCAAATTTACCGCAGCTTAATGAGATTCAAAGCGTAGCGGTTATCGATAAGAGGATTTTTGCTGATTGCTCCTCTCATAGAGGAAGGTTAGCGGTCCCGGTAGAGCGACCTTTGTTTGGGGCTGTAATTGATCGGAACTTTGTCGCCCCTGATGATGCCAATTGGGCAGGTGAGGTAGAAGTTCAGCAACGGCAACCACAGCAACAACGTCAACAACAAAGGCCTCAGCAGCCGAGAAGACGTCAGAGGCCTACAGCGAGTCAAATTCTGGCAGATAGGCCTTCAACTAGTCAACCTCAAGAGGCACAAGAGGCAGGGCCTTCAAGTGCACCACCCGAATCTGATCAGATAGCACAAACATTGGAGGAAATCTGGGCATCTGGGCCTAATGCTAATGAACAGATAACAGCTGAGCTTGTTGATCAGCTTCTGGAACCTCTAGAAGGAGAGATTGATGTGTTTAGACAAATTGATGAATATCAATTTGAGCGAGCTGCCGATGACAAGTCTACGTCAGCTACAGAATCTGAAGATATGGAAGAGATTGAGGTTGAAGCTCCAGAGACTGTAACCGAGGAACCATCTGTTCAGATAGGAACGTATGGATCGAGGTTAGTGGTGGCTGACGAAACTACAAGGAGACGAGCATCAAGGGAGTCTGATGACTCTGATTTTGAGGAAGAAGAAGTTGCTCCATTGATAACAAGGCAAAGGGCTAAACGACATCGTTTTATGCAGGGAGCTACCTCAGCTTCTGCTGCTCAGCCAGAAATTCCTCAGCGTCCGTCCGCTCAAACTACCATACCACCACCACCACCACCCATTGAACTGTATATTCCATCTCCAATCATTCCGACCCCAATACAATCCATTCCATCAACCTCATCCACCTTCATGGAGAATCAGAGATTTTCTGAGCTGAAGAGCAGAGTTGACTTCCAGCACATTCAAATATTTGGGTTGACAACGGCTCTCAATGAAATACAAAAGCATAATGCCCAACTAGATATCGAAAATGCCGTGTTAAGGAAGGTTGTGGGCAAGGTATAGGAAGAGAACTTGGAGCTGAAAACATTTGTTGCTGATCAAGCAGCCGAGATAAGATCGATGCGCTCCCTGATTGAGCAATTAATGAAAAATCTAAAGGCTCAGGGGGAGACAAGCTGCCGAGATCAAATAGAGCTGCCCAGGGATGATGATAATGACGGCAATGATCCCAGTGCGCAAAGAGATGAGCCAGTAGTTTTTTCTGCTGCTCAGCATGCTGAGACTCAAGGGGAGTCAGGTCAATCAGGAGCTGTAGGAGGAGAGGCCAGTTCCTCAAAAGCTTCAGAATCTGAAGTACGGGAGATAATAGAAGCATTGATGGACATTGATGAAGCTCCTCTAGACCTTGAATTCGATTTTGAAGATGATATAGAAGATCTAGAAGAAGGAGAGTTTGTTCCAGATGATATTGCTGAGTGGAAGTCTGATGATGAGGTTGTGATAGATGAAGACGACAATGTAAATGAAGTAATCATTCAATCACAGTCTGTCACAGAACAATATGAGCAAAGTGATCAACATGTAATAGATATTGATGAAGTCAAATTGGCTTCAGTAGATGATTCGGAACTGGAAGAGGCTGAAAGAGAGCCTAGCAGAGCTGAATTGTTAAATCTATGGTTCCGCAAGGAAGAGAAGAAAACTAAGCCAAAGATAAAGAAGAATATGAGGATTCCAGGTGCAGGAAACTTCTCGGGAGGTATTATTAGCTGGTTCTTCGACAGGGAACTGCAGCTTTTTATTCTAAAGAGAAGAGATGGTCTCCAATACCTGAGGCGCAAGCTTAAAGTATTCAATACATTGCCGAAGGTAGAGGTGAAAGAGTTAGCCTGGAAAGAGTTGATCAATATCGGAAATGATCCCTATGCTGAAATGATCGCTAAGATAATCAGACGAGAGGGGAGATCTGGAAGGTTTGAGAGACTACAACCGAGGTCTGGAAAAAGAGTAGAGGATACTTCAAGAATAGATCCTCATACAGGACGACCATGGGCGAAAATAGTTTACAAACCTGTCAAATGCTTAAGAAGGGTGCCAATGAAAAAGATGCCTCAAGATATTTTGAGCAACATGAAGTGGTGGTACATTGATAATGAAACTGCTGAAGCTATCATGGAAGATCAAGACGACAAAGTTATTTTGAGAGTGTATGATCCACTGCACCTGATAAATCTGTCAAAGGACGATCTGAAGAAGCTTCATGGCCAGCATATCTTCTTTCATGAAGGATGGAGATCTGAAGCCAGAAAGTTCCAAAAAGTTGTCAGAGTATGTATAGATGCAGGTATATACGCAGGTAGTAGTATATATAGCTCTAGTACTTGATCAAGATGTAAATAGTTAGAAGCTATCGTCAAGGGGGAGTCTGTTGGTACACCCTGTGTGACGATAGCAGTCTAAGCGATCTAACATTTTGGTTTAAGTAATATTCAAAGTATTGAGAATTAACGAGTGTTTGATATATATGTTTATATATGTTTGACAGTTATTGATTGTATGTTTGAACTTGATGTAACGTATTACAAGAAGTTCAAACATAAAGTTCAAAGATAAATTCAAGCATAAGCTGAAAACATAAGTTTCAATACTAAGTTAATTATGTGAAAGAGTAAATTCGAATTCTCTAAGGACTAGGATTCGAATCTAGGTCAGATTCGAATGAGTCACTTAGGCAGATTCGAATGTACATCCTTAGACAGATTCGAGAGTGTCAAAGGGACAAACTCGAATGGGCCTTGGGACTGATTCGAGTTTGGCCCATGACAAACTCGAATTAGCCTCTATAATTAGGGATTAACTCGAATCATTAGCAGACTTTTGCAGAATTCGTGAGGGATTAAGCAAATAGCCGATCTCGAGTTTATCAGCTAATTGAGTGTTCTTTCGGAGAGAATCTTCCAGTAGGTGCGTTCTTGTTAGTTCGTACAGCTCGTTGATAGTCTCCGTGTTCCGAGTGAGAGTTGTTTCCGTCAACCCGTTAACGAGGATTCCGCATTCGTTGACGGTCTCGCGTCTAGATAGATACGTAGTGTGTAGACCTTACACCATATTGACTATCTAAGCCTCCAGCACGACTCCCACTACAACCAGCCTCGAACCGTTATGATCACCCAGTTACGGATGACCTTAGGTTAGGCCAAATGTACAGCAGCACCCGCACTAAAGTACGTAGACATCTCAAGTACTAAGGATTTCCTTTTTGAGACGACTCATGACTATGATCCACAAAGTGGTCTTAATCGGTGGGTCAATTCTATATTTGTTCGCAACAAATACCTGTGAACTTGGTCCAACCTTTGCTATATTCATCACCTATGAATATCAAAACCACAGTAGCCTTTTAATTCTCGTTGTGGTTCCCACGATAACAAGCAGCTATGGAATAGTTTTAAAATAACTTCAAATTTATTCTTGGATTTCTAAAACATGCAAAATAGAACGACATTAAAGATATCATGTTGATCTCCTTTATCTCAATAAACGCAACATGACTTCCATCAATTTAATGCTACTGTTCCTCTATCAAATGTAACGGTAACACGATCTATCAAAAAATTAATTTCAGACATGATCTTAGTGGGAGTGTTCTCTAGTTAACTGACTTAACTTCCATTACCGTTTATCTTTGAAAAATTACACTAGTTCTTTATTACAACTTCTTGTAATTATTATTCAAACCCATTCTGAATCTCCTTACAAATTTATATCAATTATCTTTAAAAGAACTGGTAAATCGCTCATAAAGACACCATGATTAAAATTTAGGAGCTATAGCAATTCAGATTAATTGCTACTAGTGGTACGTTTAGATGTTTAGTCCTGAATCTGACAGTATGCGGTTTATCTATATCTTAACAAGATATCTTAACTTAATAACATTGTGTTCAAAATTTGTGATATGTATCCATAACCACCAGAACCTGGTTATCTACAACATTTCGTTGTGGTGTTCCATCAAGTTTGCCGACGAGTGTTTAAACAAGTCAAAGGTTATTACTTGATTAACTATCACACAAGTTGTATACATTTCAAATGTAATTTTATAAAATGTGATTACCTCTTGTCTAAACAATCCTGACTAATCAAGTCTTTAATTGTTTCTGACAAGTTAAGTGGATCAACCTCCATGTAACTCATTTACATTTAATTCTGCATTTTATTAGTTTCATCTATATGATCACAGGTGACTATCCAACTCATATAATCTCTTGAACTAGCTTTCAAGAATTAATAAGTTCAATGAAACTGCATTTGAACATTTGAACAATTTACACAACAACATGGTAACCCTTTTTATCTGAATATGACTACTAGCTTGTCCAATCTCCATTGATAAGTTACTATTCAAGCTTCACTTGAATCAATAGTCAATAATCATGGTTTAGTAATCTTAAACAATAGAAATTTCAAGCAATAAATTTTCAACTCCAAAAATTTCTTTATTTATCCCAAAAATATTTGCAAGAATTTCAACTACAAAGTTGTTTACTACACCATCATAAACTATTGATGATATGAAAAATAGTGTCCAGCAGAGTATTCTCTAAGATGTCACTATGCTCCCACTGAATCTGTCATCTCTTTTCACTTCATTTTAGTCATTGCAGACATTATGCATAAAACTTTGTTCAATTGAGTATCACATATCCAAGAACAATAGAAGTAACTAATTCAGATACACGAAGTCTCAATGCGGTCAACCTTGACCGTTTCCAAGTACTTGGGACAATTCCTTTCCCAGTGCCCAGTTTCCTAGCACTCAAAGAATTTGTCATCCTTGGATTTGACTTCTCTGCTTCTCGGTTTTAGCTACTTGTTAGCTTTAACCTCCGGCTTGGAAACTTACTTTCCCTTCCGTCTCTTTCCCTATCTTCTCTCTTTAATCATTCCCTCAGCAGTCTATAGCATCTGATGCAGCCCACTGATCATCTTCTCCGTGCATATTGTAACAAATTACAAATTGCTAAAATTCCTTCAATAGAGTATTGAGAATCAGATTCGTGGTCATGTCCTGTGTCACGGGATACCCAAGTCTGCTAAGATGATCTAGATAACCTTTCATCTTCAGCAAATGGGGTCTAAGAGTTGTTCCTTCTGCCATTCTGCAGGAGTTCAGAGACCTAGTTGTATATGTTTCTCAGTCTGAGCCTGAGTCTAGAACATATCCTTTAGCCAGCGATACATCTGGAAAGCTGAGATGTCCATAAGGCTAGTCCGCAGCTCAGATGTCATGGTCGCTAGTATTAGACTGGCAACATTGACCGAATCCTCAGAGTGCTTCTTGTGGAGATTTCTCTCCTCAACTATAGCAGTCTCTACAGGAGCAGGTTCTGGTGCCCTTTCCAGAATATACGACTTTCACTCTGTACTCAGAACATTTGTCAGATTTTATTCACAGTTCAGGAAGTTGCCTCTTCTGAGTTCTCCATATCCCGAATGGACCTCAAAGTAGCAACATGTGCTTTTGGGGAGGATTTTCAAGTGGGGAGAGGATATTGACGTTATCATTGTTGTTACTGTTATTGTCATTATTATTATTAAACCGCTTCTACCTCTGTCTTTTTCAACCATCTTACACAATTTTTCAAAAATTAGTATTTGATTAACCATTAATAAATCAATAACCCAAAATTTAGGAAATGATTTATTAATCCTAAGAACCATTTTACTTATTCATGCACCCAACGGAGGCTGAACCTACATGAATAAGCTACTCAAGCAGGCAACTTATTACCAATTACAACCCCTTTGCAACTCTTAGATCTTATGAGATTTTCAATTTCTTAAATTGATCATGTTTAATCTCATCCACACCTTGGGCAACAATCTTACTGAGGAACCACCACTGACACACACCATATAACAACTGCAAGTCACTGGCCCAAGTCTCACTTAGGATCCGCAGTGCTTACCTCACAGCTCTCCGAGTTTGCGGCGTAAGCACCCAACGAAGGCTGAACCTACTTACGACGACCGGTCACCGTGAGTGCCACTATATGGACGATGTGTTGTGTCAGATTTTTAATTTGGGTTTATAACCAGTATCTTACCAAGAACTAGTGGCCAGTCAGGTTAGTCAGCGGGCAGGATCCTTTCGGTTCTAAACCTCTCGGAAATTCCTACAACCATAGCACTAGCGTGACTATCCTAGACACCACCTATTCTGGTAAACAATCCAGTTAATGTACCAGTTTTAAGAATTTCACCTCTTTGATCATATGACATTTAAAAATATAAATATCCTTTTATTTGTAAAACTAATTTCATAAAAATGTCATATCTAACACCTGACAAAATAATTAAAGTTTCCAATTTAAACTTCCTTTTAAATACTTTAATTTTTCATTAAAAATGATTGTAGTTTTAATTTCTTTTATTTATCTACTTTGTCACCACAACCACGCAGATAAATATAATGCATAAAGAAATAAAACATACAACCACATGGTGACATAGCCTTGTCGAAACTAAATTGGTTTCCGAGAGCCATACGGACAAACCAATTAGGTCAAACCTAAGGGACAAAATCAACACACAAGGCAAGAAGGATGAACTCTTTCAGCTCCCACTAGCCTCAACATCCGATGATGTCTCCGAGCGTCCTTGATGGATGACCTTCTTCTTGATGGGCATCTTCGCCAAGATTTTTTACATAATTTAATCTAAATACATTTGCCTATTTTCTAGCCTATTACAGATTACATCTTAAAACCGGGATTCCAATGGCAAGCAGGCCTTCCCAAAAATAACCAATAATAAAGTAGCAAACATTAAGATTATATAAACAACCATCACAAACAAAGGGGTCTCAAGGCTTGGCTATGTCACAAACATTAATAAAGCAGTAAAGCATATTAATAGTCCAGAATTCATTTTCATCTTGCCATGAAAATAATTCCAAGACCAATTAATCTACCATTAATTGAAGTAATCATGTCCAATATCGTTCTTAAATTTAATACGGTTCGTAAACTCGAAATTTAGGAACACTTTCTATAATTAGAAACTTTTTCCCGAAAAATTTCAAATTTAATTTCATCTTTGCATTATCTTTGGATTCATAATTATACTTTTCTTAAAATATTCAATTAACCATTCAAACACAATTGAAACTTAAACTTACTATTTTAAGAAACTTTAATTAAACAACCTTTAATAAATATAGTTATTATTTTGAAATAATATTGATAAATAATTTAAACTTCTTTTAAGTAATTATCAATCAACTATTATTTAATTGAAAACACCTTTCAAAAAATAAATAAACTTTATTTACAATGTCAATTTTATAAATGAACAGTTTTTTACCAATATAATATTTCATTAAAGGATTTAAGAAAATTGATCATCTTAAATAACACCAAAAACTTTCTTTATGGTTTTAAACAATTTCTACCAAAACGTTAATGTCGAGATCAAATCTCAAAACATTAAACCATGACCGAGCATGAAACTCAAAGTCACGATTTCATCAATTTGAAAATAGAATCCTTAAATTAAACTCTCTTTAATTTAATAATGCATTATATGGAACTAAATATTAAATGCATAAATTAAATCTAGTTTATAAATTAAAATTACCATTAATTTTAATTTCAACATTAAAACTTAACTTTTAATTAAAACCGATTTAATTTAAACGACGAATTACGGGAAAACGAAAACGAACCAACTTAGTTAACTGACTCATACTCGGGTTCAATAACTCATATGAACCGAAAACAAGTAGGGTGTTAAAGCCTTTGACGGCTGAAATTAATCGAAGCCTTTAATCAACTCACTTTGATTATTTCGATTTCCATATTCCAATTAATCGTCTAATTATCGAATCGAATAATATTCAAACCGATTTTGTGAATTTTATCAGACTAATAAAGTCTCCCACTTTAATTTTGTAAAACCGAAAACATATTTACATTTAGTCACAAATGTTTAAATATTTATAACCAAACACTTTTGATTTATTAATTCGATTTTAACGCATTTAATTTAATCGTTCGAGTTTAACCGTGAATTAAACGACATGACGGAACAAATAATCCATCACCCCGGTTACCACATCACAACCGAGAGGTCATGGGTCTCAACCCATGGCCGAAATCTCTAGGTTTGATTTCGCGAACCGAAACGTTTAATTTTCGACTTTAATCAATTAAACACTTTTAAACAATCAAACATCAACTAAATAAAACGAACTAAGGTTTCAAAATCCCGAGTTCCGAGAAACTCCAAGGTTGGCCGAGAATCACCATGGGGTTTCCAAAACCTTTGGTCGATTTTCTCCAAGCCAAATCAAAACCTTAAACGTTTTAATTATTGGTTTCGATCGTTTAAACACTTTTAATTATTAAAAATCAAAACTTTAAGAACGCTGGACATAAATACACGAATAATATTATCATTATGTTACTTGAGATGGCTCTGATACCACTGTTGGGAATTCATATCGTTTTTCATAAAACATAAACATTAATCACATTAAATGCACAACGGAAGCTTTTTTAAAATCACGAATTCCATACACGGATCATCAAGTAAAACATAAGATAAGTAAATGAGAAAGCAATAAAAATCCGTACCTTTGTATTCGATGACAAGAATACACGAATGAGATGCTTTCGGTATCCACCGGTGATGACACGATCGAGCGGCGCCAGGTATGCAATCGAACACACGAAGAACGGGAAAACCAAACACACAATTGTATGTGTTTGGTACGGCCGAGATGGCCACACACAAAAACAATTTATGTGTGTGGCCGTGTGATTTCCTCAAAATACACAAAACCTAAAATTGGTTTTTATATCCATCACAACCCCAATTTAGCGGCCGTTTATGTGTGTGTGTGTGTGCGTGTGTGTGTGTGTGTAGAATCAGGTTCATTAGCAAACCTATGAGATTCCAGCGTACCCAGCGTACCCTAATGTGAATGATCATTCACATATTTTTTTTTGAATAGACGTGTATAAGACAACATTATAAGACTTTTTTTCAAAAGGAGCAACATCATAAATCTTGTGAATGGTAAAAAAAGATCATGTGAATGGTCATTCACACCATTCACAGGGTGTGAAATGACCATTCACATAAATATGCATTGAGCATTCACATAATTTTTAAGGACACCGAAAGTGTGAATCTATGTGAAATTCATATATCATGTGTATAACATTAAACTAAACATGGTTATGTGAAAAAAAATTTAAAAAAAGTTTTTTAAGGTTGGTACCTTCGGATGCACTTGATTTCGAGAGGTACTTATTTGAACCTGACTCTATATATATATATATATATATATATATATATATATATATATATATATATATATATATATATATATATATATATATATATATATATATATATATATATATATATATTATTAAGAGTTTTAGTTTAAATCGAACTCTAATATAATAATATAATATAAATCTTAATAACTATCTTTATTATTTAAACCATATATAATTATCTCTATAATTATATATCTATTAAGTAATATTTATCTATTATATATTATCTAATAATATATAAATGACTAGATAATTACTTATAATTATCTCTTATTTATTTGTTTATAATTATCCATCCAATCTATCTATCTATTCTATTATATGAGTAACTAGATGCCACATGGCATCTAGATAGAGCGCCAATTGGCTTGACATGGGATTGCCACGTGTACCTAACAATTTCCTATTAAATTGCTTCTAAAATTTGTTTTTTCCAATCTATCTATAATAAATAATTTAAATAATATCTAATCAAATCTAAATCTTATCTAATATAAAACTCAAATTTGAATGATAACTTTTTTTATATATTTATATTTATATTTATTGTATTATATAAATAGATATTATAAATTTGATAAAATATATTTAAAAATTATCATACAAGATTAATGAAATTAAACTTTTAAATGTATACCCATGTTATACATGGGTTTATAAACTAGTACTATATATAATAAGAAAACCACTTGGAGTTTCTGGACCATTGGATGGAAAGAAATCAATGGTCCAGATTAATGACAACTCATAATTATTTATGAAATGTCTCTTATACCCTTAATTAAAATCAATAATTATACCTATGCCATTATTTTAATTCATTTTCCAAATTTACTACATTACCTTAATTACATTAAATTTTGATTTTAATTTTTTCATTAATGAATAAATATTTACCTAAAATAAAAATGTGTCATGATTATCCTTAATGATCATAGTTAAATTCAAATGTAAAAATTTGAATTTAAACGTAGAAGTGTAGTAAATAAAGTTAAAATTTTTTGTTAATTATATTGCTAACAAGATTTAAAATTTAATTGATAAAACTTCAATTGTGAATATGATAAATTTTGATTGTTGATTTTCAGATATTCCATTTTTGTATTTTATCATTTTCAAAATATATACACATTCACATAATTGAAGTTTTTTGTTTCTTACATTGATACTTCATATTTGAAGTTAATAAAAATTAAAAGAAACATTTTTTGCAAACACATATTATCTGTTTTAATCATACAATATAATAATATTTTTTTAATTAATATCAAACAACTAAGTATTTTTTTATCTTTAATTCAACTAGCTTTCAAATTTTTTTATTTTAATTATATATAAATGTTATAATAACTTATTTAAATATAAAAAAAATATGTATTTTCTAAATCAACCCATGTAATACATGGGTTGATTAACCTATATATTATAATAAAACAAAACAATTCATGTCACATGTCACTTCTACAATACAAGAAAATTTTATTTTTCCACCTCTTTTTTCAAATTTAACACCTTAACTTAATTGCATTAAATTTTGACTTTATTTTTTTCATTAATTAATTAGTAATAAATTGGATTTTGTAATATTTAAAATTAATGTTTACCTAAAATAAATATCTATCATTATTATCCATAATAATCATAATTAGATCCAAATGTAATAATTTGGATTAGTTGTGGAAATTATTATTATTATGTATAATAAAGGAAAACATCAAATGTCACGTGTCACCTGTACGTTCACCAAAAAGATAATTACAACTTATAGAAAATAAAAGACAAATACAATTTAATATTTTTTAAAAAGATAAATATACTCTATTTTTTAATCTGTAAATAATAAAAAATAAACACAATTATTATTTTTGTATGTTTTTATTTTTACTCATATACATTTTATATAAATAAATTTATATAAAAATATCCACGTAATATGTGGGTTATAAACTAGTTATCTAATATAATAGATGATAATTCTAATTCAAATAAATCAATCTTTTATTTAATGTCTAATAATAAATAAAAGACTAGATAATTATTTAATTATCATCCAATGACAATTAAATCACTACAATATCTAATGTTTTTCTTTTAGTCCCCGTACTTTGAGATATAACTTAATCATCCATTAAGATAATCTCAATGATTATTTCGTGTCATAAACAATATCCAATATTATTTATTCAATAGTTTAATTGCATCTGCTCAGTTGTGCCCATCGGTGTGACCCTCAAGTGTTTTATGAAATCAGTCATGATGCAGTAGTAATGTCATCTTTACACACCATACACTAACAGTTCTCTTCATCAGATGATGAGTCAGATTCCTCCCAGTCACAAGTCTCAGCCATTAGTCCCTTCTACTTGTTGGAAGCCACTGAGTCTTCCAACTTTCTCAGCTTAGCCATGGTCATTAGGTATTTAATCCTGTAGCCATCGTCTTTATTTGTCTTGTATGGTTTGGATGAGGAGACAAGAGCTTTAGACTCACAGTCAGTAGCTATATGGCCTTTTTTGCCACATTTAAAGCACTCAGCCTTAGTTTTGTCAAATGCTTTCTTTTTTATGGCACCTGACTTCTTTTGCAGCATCTTTCCACCAAACCTCTTCTTATTGAATTTTCTAACAAGCATAACAATCATTTGCTCGTCATGAAATTCAGTATGATCTTCACAGTCTTCTTTCTCAGACAATTCTTCCATTTCATCATTAGCTTGTTGATCAGCTTGTGTGAACACATCACACACCTGACCGGCAGGTTGTCTCACGCTGGCAACTAAGGCAGCACCTCTTTTGGACATTTCTAAGGCATTTCTTTTCTGTTGCCTTGATTGTTCATCATTTAGTAAGGATCCATACAGATTTACAAGATCTATACCTCTGATGGTGCCTGAGTTTCTGAGGATAGTAGAGAAATAATTTCATTCCTCAGGCAGAATGTCCAAAAATTTGTTTACCATAGTTAAACTATCTTTGGTGATCCCAACAGCTCTGAGATCATTGATTAGAGCAGTGAACCTGGTATAGGTTTCAGTGAGAGACTCATTTGGCTTTGCAAAGAATAGTTCATACTGTCTAACAAGATTGTTGATCCAGTTATCCAGCGTGATAGTGGGACCATCGACGGTACACAAAGTATCCCACATCTCCTTTGCAATCTTCATTTTCTCAACTTGTTTGAACACATCATCAGGAAGAGAAATAACCAGGTTGTTCCTAGCCTTTGCATCAAGTGCAACCAGCCTTTTGTCTTCATCAGACCATTGAAACATAAGTATGGATGTTGCTACTGATTTTTATTATTTAATCAGCACATAATAAATTCACTACGACACACCTTGGCTTATGTATTTATATAAAAAAAATTTATTGTTGTTGTCCACAATCACAAAACACACACATACACACATAATGTTGTTGTTTCTGATCTGCACATCCGAGTTATATATGTATCAGAGGGGCTGTTGTTTTGTGTTAGAAGACATTCAAGATTTACATAAATAAAAAAGAAGATGATGATGCTTTATGTTTAATACATGAGGGACTTGTTAATTTAATTGTGTTGTGGGTTGCTGCTATTGTCCAGACCAATACATCCGAGATTCACAACTAAAGGAAAGGGAAATATTGTTGTCCATCATTATAGAACAAATATGCACACACTGTTGTTGACCTTTAATACATCTGAGACTTCACAATTGGTGAGTCTTGGATCTAATTCAACTATGTATAACACTCACACATCTGAGACTTGCATAAATTGTTGGTGGCTGCAACATCATTAATACATCCGAGATCCTTCACAAAGTGAGACTCGGATCTTTTCACAATCACACACACACTTAGCATTTACTTTCAATGGTTAAGGGGCTGTTAGTTGTTTTTTGTTTAAGACTCTGCATCCGAGACTTGCACCCAATATAAGTCTTGGATGTTTTTGTATCATGCGGTACAATATAAACACACACATACTTATTGCACACACACACTGCACTCTTTGTTTTCATTTTTCTTTCTTTTCACAGCAGCAAATAAGGGAGATTAAAGGCGATTTCAAGTTTCTTTTTGATGTATAAACACATGCAAATGCATATGATCATGGTCGAAGGCCAGATGACCCTCTTTGGCCATTAGACCGATTAAAAAACAGAAAAAAAAACCTCCTGGACAGCAACTATTTTCAATCTCAGAATTTTATTTTCAAAATTGAAATTAAGACTTCAAATTGCAACTATGATTATTTAACTAGCAAATATAAACATGCATGCATTTGCTTCGAAGATTAAAATACATATTGGTGATCATTTGATGATTTTCAAACCAATTTGAAGTATAAATTCCCAGGAACCGTAGGTTCCTATATGCACACATAATAGCAAATTAAAAAGAAAAATTACCTTGTATCTTGATAGATTATTATTGTTTGATGATTCCTTGTTGCTTTACTCTTGAATCTTGTTCCTATTTTGAACTCTTTGTGATGTTCTCAATGAATCGTGAGTTCTGTTTTAGAGTGAGAGATATTAAGATGGATTTGATTTGGGTGAAATGAGCAGGGAAAAGTAAAATTTGGGTATTTATATAATCTAACGTTTTAATTTTCCCAATTTGATCCCCAAAAGTTGCATATCTTTTATTTATTCACTTTTAACTTATCGCAATTACATAATTAACACTTTTGTTTGATTATGATTCTTTTTAATCTTGACATAACTTTTAGTAATTTAAACTGATTTTACTTTGTTAATAATGTAGTTAACTTACATTTAATCGTATTTAATTAACGATAAACTAGTCGTTTGAAGCTAAGCAAAGTTTAGGTTGTTACAGAATGGACTCCTCTACGCATAACTTCGTCCTCGAAGTTGTTTATGTTCAGATAATCATAGCTTTAGAATTACAAAATAGATATGAATTCCTAAAATCTGACACAAACATTCTGGTGTTTATTGAATGAGCACCATCTATTTTTCATCGCTTTTTGCCTCTTTAGCTTTTATAACCAGTACATTTACTGATTTTTCAATATTATAAGTTTAACTGTGGATTTATGCAATAACATAAGAAATCTTAGGATTTCTGTTTATTACTTATACTTTTCTGTGTTGACATACCCTTTGAGATTTAAAATATACCTCATTCAATTTGAATAGTAGTTCAATATATTAGATATTTCATCTCTTTTTTCTTTTGATCTTGAACCATTTGCGGTGCTTTTTGAGTCTGATATCTGTACTTAGTGTAATTCCTTGACCAAGTTAATTGACTTTGTTTGGAACTAGAACGAGTTTAGGAGGTGCAGAGTGCACACTCGTATAAGTTTGGCCAAAGTCAAGACCCGGGCGTTATAACGGGGGTCAAGGGGGTCGCGCCCCCTCGTGGGGTCCTAGGTGCGGAGCCCTTAGTGGGGTTGGTGGTGGTTCCGCTAAACAAACACGAATTTATAAAGTTGTTTGATGTTAGAATTTATTTCTTGACGTGTTAACTTCATTGAGAAAACTTAATGTTAAGTTTAGGTTGTTGAGACAATGGATGGTTGTTAATACAAATGATGTTATGATAAGACTGTTTATCTTAACAGCCTTGAAATTGCTATCTTAACATCCTTGTTATGCTCATCTTAATAGCCTAGTTATGGTCTATATTAACAAGCGTGGGCTTATCTTAACAGCCTTGAAATATCTTGTCTTAACAAGCTTGGATATTGTTATCTTAACAGCTTTTGTGCTATTAAGGTAGAGTGGCTTATCTTAATAGCCTTAGCCATGTGAAGTCTGTTGTCTTAACAACCTTAGTGATGTTAAGCAATCGCCATTGTTAAGATAGTGGCAGTTTCAACCGCTTTAGTTGGTTGAATGAAAAGTTAACCTATCTTATCCACTTAATTTTCGTTGGTTTATAGCAATATATATATATATATATATATATATATATATATATATATATATATATATATATATATATATATACATATATATACACACAAATATAAGTCAAAGACTAATGGGTTTTCTTTTGATTATCCCTTAACAATATTTGGTTACCCATTGAGGGCATATAATTGTTACATAAAAGCGTATAAACACGATCACGAAGATCATCCTAGATTCCAAGTTTGTTCTATCTAGTTTTCATCCACGGTCATCTTATAATAAATATGTTCAATACACGTAAATCTATGCTTTGTTCTTCATATTCTTGCATTTTTCTTAGCTTTTTCACTCTTTTTCTTCTACTTTCTTCAAGAAACATTATTGAATCCTTGATGTTTGTAGATTACTCATCAATGCATGTTAAATGTTGGCAAAAGATGATAATCCATGATCAAACCCATGTCAAGAATAAGAATGTACTTGAAGGCTAAAAAATGGTCATGCATGATGATGTAATGGTTCAAACACTAAAAATCTCTAACTCTTTTTTGTATAAAACTTTAGGTATATGTGTTTAGATGATATCTCACACCATTTCATGTGCTAAATATGAGTTTAATCTTGAAGAAAATCGGATTTAAACATAATCATACATGAATTTCCCAAAAAGATGCATGTTTTATTAAAGTTGACCTTCATCTTGGAAAGGCCATGACTTTCATTTCTCCACCTTTTTGAGTGATTCTTTTTTTGGAATTTTATTTCACGAGTTATCTTTCATATTCAAGTGGTTTCGTGCATAACCAGTAAGTTTTGGACTTTAAAACAGTAATTCCAAGATAAGGGTACATGTACCAAAAAAAATAGGACAGATTGTACATGCAACTTGTTAGGACCATGTCTCCTTTAAATTTTCATGAAACAATCTGATTTTTCTTTTGAAAGTTCCATTTATTATTTAGCTTTCAAATGCATGTGGTTTCTGTAGGTACCAAAAGGTTTCCTTAATATGTTGCTCTAAGCTGTAGAGGGGGGGGGGGGGTGAATACTGATTGAGATGTCGTCAACTCGTCAAAAATAAACTCCAAATAACCTAAGTAGTTAGGGTAAGAGGGATCGAATCCACGAGGAATATGTGGTTATAGTTACAGTGGAAACACAAATCTAAATACTTTACTTGAGCGAATGATGAAACTTAACAATGAACATTAATAAATAAATTCAAACTTAAACGAAAGAAGAATCACTAACTAAAAAGACTGTGGAACACAATAACACCAAACACTTAGATTGTGATTATATGAATGGATGGATTACTTCTGGGTTTTATCACATAGAAAAGTAATTATATTCTATCTTTCATTAGGTTATACTCAAGATCACATAGACATGACCTATTTGCAATATTATTAGTATATCTTGGGCACGAAGTATGTTTTCATCATCACTCGTCTTAACTCCTATTCTAGCATGAGCTCGACATGAACGATATGATTGCAATAACTCGTCTTGCGACAATCAACAATATAAGCATGAACACAAAAACACAATCATATGATTAACTAATGAAAACAACATAGAATGTATAAATGTTATATAACAAAACTACTTGACAAAACATAAAAACTTCACTATGGATTATCCGCAGAAGTAACCGTGATGAGATTAGCCCTCCATAGCCTTCAAAGATTGCATCTTGATTAGTGAAGAGATCTTCAAGGCGTTGGATTGTCGAATGGTTGAATCGGAAGTGATTGAGACGTGATTCGATGTTAAACGGAGTTCCGGCGGATGATGGAGGTGAAAGAGGGTCTTTGGATGTGTGTGAGATGTGTTTTGGACGTTCTATGGCCTCCTTATTTATAGATTTGTCCAAATCCCAACGGAATATATTGATGTTTATCCATTCTTTTCGAAAGATTCCGTCCGGACAGACTGATGGGGTTTTGGGCGGATTAGTCCGTTGAAGCTCTGACATTCTTCTGAAACTTTCTGATCTCGGACAGATTGATCGCCTTTTGGCAGATTGATCCGCTGCTCCTATTCAAGTTTTTTCACTCCAAACAATACCAATTTTAGCCATTTGCTTCCATCACCTAATTCAAACAAAATACCTATGAAAGTAGCATATATTCTATAAAAGAGATGCATTTACATGTTAATTGAGCATGAAAACCTTAATGTAAAATGCATCGATCAAATACAGCTATTTAAAAATTCAACACACTTTCTCAATGTTTGTATTTATTATCAACAAGTGTTAATTACTAACAAGCCTGAACTGTGGAATGGTTCAAGCTAAGATGACAGAAACCACAGTGACTACTTATCTAAGACTCACTCAGACTAGTTACAATGAATACACTCACAAAGATGAACTCACTGAAATTACAAGACAGACAAACAGACAGCTTGAACAAGAACAGCTTGGACACACTTTACTGTTTTATTCAAGCAGACTTTGCATGCATGAAAACACACTTCTTTGCACGTTTTGAATATCACACTCTTGGTTGTCTGACATTCCTTAGAAGCTTCCTTTTATACTCTCACTGAGAATCCCAGTGAAGCTTCCTCATTGGACGTAGAGATAGTGGAATGTCTTTCCAAAAAGAGAAGAATAC
Source organism: Centrapalus pauciflorus (assembly GCA_020465985.1). NCBI lineage: Eukaryota > Viridiplantae > Streptophyta > Magnoliopsida > Asterales > Asteraceae > Centrapalus > Centrapalus pauciflorus. The sequence goes on from JAANYP010001505.1 coordinate 104,847, forward strand.
TTTTCTGCACATTCTGACAAAGCAGTATTTGTCTCTACATTGCAGAATCTTTGTCTTTTCCTTTTTGTCTCTATTGCAGAAGGCTTTAACCAAAAGAGGAATGAACTTTAAACCTTTCATCTTCTGGAATGGCCATTTTGATATAAGAAATGGTCTGTCACCCATTTCAAATATCCACTTTGTCTTCATGTAACAGAGCAACGTGGGTAGTTTTAGCAGCTTCTGTTTTTCCACTTTGTCTTTGACTTTGTAAACTTATCTTTTGGTCTAAGACAATACATGAGGACTTGGATACATATTCCATAAAGTGTTTAGCCTGTTCACAAAGAACAGAACACTTATAATTTGTCCAACTGCTCAACAAGTTAGAGAAGCGTAGACAGTTTATGTCCAGCCTGTTCAACAGAGTAGAACAGCTTGGACAATCTGCCTTAGTTGCAACAAATGCAACAGGGTTAACAGCTTTGACTAATATTGCAAATCACTTATCAAGTTTCAATAAGGCATTAACAGGCCTTAAATTATACCTTCAAGTGCATCAAACAGGTTTGATTAATAATCTTCCCCTAAGATGTATAATAGGTTTGACTGAGGCCTTTTTGTGCCTAACAGTTTCACTCAAAACCATTGAGTTTTGAACCACCAAACAGTCGTTACAAGAAATGTGTGCAAAAAGCTCAACCTTCTGGACAACAATTTTTATATGAGTTTTAATGTTGACTTAACCACCACAAAAAATGTTGTAAGTTATACCAAAATCTTCCTAAGACATTTTATATAACACATAAAAAGTTATTAAATCACTTATGTCATGACAAGTATATTTAATTAGGAATAACAACTTTATATCCAAGTATAGCAAGACAAATAGCAAGTTATGATCATGTTTCAATACAATTATAAGGACATGTAATGTTATATAAATCTATACTCACAATTGGGTAGCAAAACAATGTTTCAAAGCTCATGTCAAATAGTCGTCTAAGTTGTTCAAAGTCAAGTTCAACAAAGAGAAACAAGGTTTAAACAAGTCCGCAAGTCTTAAATGTATTTCAAAGGTACCCAAACATGTCAAATATAACCTACATTATAAAGATATAATGCCTATATAAGCATTCTAAAGTGACATAAACAAAGGCACACGTGTCAAGTAATAAATGAGAGAATTGATAAATCAATTCATAATATCATAAACTTATTGCAACTTTGAATATATTGATAGATATTAAATTACAAGATCAAGAAAAAAAACAACATCGAAATACAGAGCTACAATAACTTTACACAATTATTACAAATTGAACATTTAAGCTGAAAAATGGACAGTTATGATAGCTCGACCAACTGTAGAAAACAACCATTTTGATCTGTTTTTGTCTCAAATTGTCTTACGATATCGAAAAGTAAAATAAAATAGACTTTCCTAGCTTTCCAACCATACTTACACGAAAATTTCAAGACATTTTAATGAAAATTCATGTGAACAACTGTGAAATGTACTCCAAAACTCTTCAAAATTAAAATCATTCAACCCCATAACATTCTCACATCATTTGCATACCAATAACATGTAACAACCCAATTTTGGGACAGGTACGTGGAATTATTTCATTGGAGTAAATTAATTAATTTAGGACCCGACGATATAAATTTGTATTTTGTGATAACGGGATGGGATATTGGGTACCAGACCGAGTTTAAACCAAAACATATAAATACTTGAGCTAGTTGCTAGCTTGCTTTCATAACTTCAACTTCAATCCAGAGAATTAAAATGTGTGTGTGTGACTTTCCAACTCCAACAACAAGAAGTGAAGACTGGACTTTGTGATTTAAGCTCCAATTAGACAACCAAGTTGATTTTTACCTTGCAAGTAAGTTTTGAGCTCCCATATTGTGAAATTCATGTTATGATTGCTTCTGAGTTTGTAAATTAAGCATATATGCGTCTCTGGATAAATTTGAGGTCAGTTATTCGAGTTGTAATGGGTTGATGTGGATTTGGGAATTTAATTCCATGGCTGTGCAAGAAACAGAGCATCACTGCTGCCGTTCGTCTGTGAGCGCGGGATCGCGGGCTGCGATGTTCTTGAGATGAGCCCGGGCCGCGTTGCTTTGAGCGCGGCGGGTCGCGGGCGGTTCGGGTGGTCGCGGGTCGGGATGTGAGCGCAGCCTGGATCGGCCAGCGCGATTGCAATCGCGATGGGTCAGGCGCGACCGCAACCGTGCGAGTGCAGCCGCGATCCACGCAGGGTTTAGTGTGTAGGGTTTTGGGCTTGTTGCGTCTTGTGTTTGGGTATTCGGGTTGTGTGGGTTTCTCGTGAATTGTGTAATAGGGCTGTTGGGTTGTGTTTGAGATGCTGAGTGTTGTGTTGTGATTCCAGGGTCTCGAGTTGACAGGGTTGGGGATGGGCAGGGAACCGAGACATGGTAGTGAGAATTCAGGGCAGGTGAGTTTGCATGTTTTTCTATGATACTTGTACGGTTATTTATTGATACTTGCATGATCTTTTATTGAGCTTTTCACGAGGTTATTATGTGTTTTATTACGAGCTTTTATTGAGTATCTATCATGCATGTATTACTGAGCTATTGTGAACTTTATTTTATAATATGAGATTACTTTTATAGAGTTTTTATAATCGTACACTAACATTGCATTCTCACCAGCTTTAGCTGACCTATGTGTGTTGATGTGTGTATCTCAGGTGATCGGAGTGCTAGTAGGCCTGCTGGACCCAAGTAGGTTTATCCTTTCGGACGTTTGTAGAGTTGTTAGCTACCTTCTTTAGAGGTAGTTATGTTTTGGGGATTTGTGTATATTTCGGATAGTTTGTGACATATTCAGGGATTTTTGTGACTTACTTATGTAAATTAATGTTTTAAAATTATCGGGTTTCTGCATATGTATATTGGGAATAGCTAGAGACTATTATATTATATTGTTGATGATGTGTCATTTACGTGGCAATTGGGATTAGTTCGAGGGTGTTACAAGCTTGGTATCAGAGCCTAGGTTTAAGAGATTAAGGATCTAGACGATGCTTAAGATTAAACCATGGAGTTTAGATCCTTGGATTGTAATCTGAAGTAGATCTCTTAGGTGATAAACGAGGAGTGTATAGTGTTATGTAGAGTTAATCCGTGTTATTATTTTATTGTGCATGTTGTTATTGATCGTCAGGGCAGCGGGCCTTAGGGTGATGACTTTAGGGATGATGAGCCTGTGCGTAGGTCAGACCTTTATTCAATGATAGGTCAGATATTGGATGAGCGTTTCCCTGTTCAGGGAGTGGGTCGGTGTTGGGGTGCGGTGCCTCCGTCTGAGGGAGGCCAGAGTTCGGGGGCTGGTGCTTCATCTAGCCAGCCGATGCAAGGGACCTTTAAGTATTTCATGACCAGTCATCCTTCTGAGTTTTCTGGTGGGGTTGGTGCCTCGAAGGCACTTGATTGGCTATGCAAGATTGAGGCGGCATTCCGTATTACCCACGTGGACCATGTTGATAGAGTTGGTTATGCCTCCTACCTTCTGAAGGGAAGAGCATCGCGATGGTGGAGTTCTGTGGTTAGTGCGCGAGGGGTTGACGAGGCCTATTTGATGACCTGGGAGGAGTTTAGAGTTGAGTTTGAGCTGCAGTATTGCCCGCAGGATACAAGACGGGAGTTGGAGAAAGAGTTTATTCACTTGCAGCAGGGATCGATGACAGTGCAAGAGTATATTGATACCTTTAATGACCAAGCCCAGTTCGCGCTGCATCAGGTGGCAACCGAGGACCGAAAGGTCAATATGTTTATTGAGGGTGTGAGGCCAGATATTAGAGAGTTTGTGGGGATGTTACGTGACCCTACCTTTTCATCAGCTATGGAGTATGCCCGTCGCCGGGAACGGGAGGTTGAGAGACAGCGGAAGCAGCCGGCTCCCCAGAGACAGCGTGTAAAGCAGCCGGGGCAGGGTCAGGGCTCGGGTCTTCGCGATTTTATAGAGAGAGCCGCCAGGGTTGCTATTCAGAGTAGAGGGGTCAAGGTTCTGGGGCCCGGGGAGATCAGGGCTGGGATGACAGGTAGTCGGGGGCTGGGCAGAGTCAGGGTGTTCAGAGGCAGCAGGGGCAGCGACAGCAGGGGCCAGAGACTGATTCAGAGTCAGAGTATTATTGGCAGGGGATCTAGAGATTCTGAGAGCCGGGTTGAGAGCTCGGCATCGGTAGAGAGGGATTGTCAGCGGTGTCATCACCGCCATGCAGGGTCGTGCGCCCCCGAGCACCTCCGATGTTTTCGATAAGGCTAGTTTGGCCACACCGCTGTCGCATGTACTTCTCAAGAGTCAATTTGCTTCTGATGTGGGAAGCCGGGTCATATGTCACGGGATTGCCCGAATCCCGGAGCGGGGTTTCTGGATTCGAGTTCGAGTGGAGCGGGGGCATCAGGATCGTCATCAGCACCTCGGGGAGGTGGAGCACCTCCGGCTCGTGGCAAGGTTTTTCAGGCTTCAGCTGAGGAGGCGCGGGAGTCGCCAGATGTGGTTTCCGGTACGTTCATCCTTAATGGGCTACGTGCCTTTGTTTTATTCGATTCGGGATCTGATTGATCATATGTATCTACCTCCTTTTGTGATTACTTTTCCATGTCTTCATCTGAGTTATCTATGTCTGTTATTGTTGACTGAGTTGATGGTAGCATAGTGTTAGTGAGTCAAGTCTATAGAGATTGTGTATTAGAGATAGACGATCATCGATTTTCTATAGATCTGATACCGATGGAGATCAGTAGCTTTGATGTGATTGTAGGCATGGAGTGGTTGACAACGCGTCTGGCGGATATCTTCTGTTCTAAGAAGATGATTCGTATTCTTATTTTCGATTCCGAGTCCGTGATTGTGTACGGTGAGAAGCGTAAAGGAGAGATGAGTATAGTGTCGATGGCGCAGGCGCAGAGGTATGTGGCAAAGGGTTGTGCCACGTATTTAGCTTATGTAGTAGATACAAAGAAGGAGAACAAGGAGGTCAGCGACGTGCCAGTAGTCAGAGATTTCCCTGGTGTGTTTCCTGATGAGTTGCCAGGGTTGCCGCCTGATTGACAGGTCGAGTTTCGGATCGACCTAGTTACCGGGGCCATTCCTATTGCGCGTACGCCTTATCGGTTAGCTCCCACCGAGATGCGCAAGATGATGATGCAGCTGCAGGATCTGTTAGATCGTGGGTTCATTGGCCCTAGTTCTTCTCCGTGGGGAGCCCCTGTGTTATTTGTGAAGAAAAATGACGGGACGATGCCTATGTGTATTGATTATAGGGAGCTTAATAGGGTAACGGTTAAGAACCGTTATCCTTTGCCGAGGATTGATGACCTCTTCGATCAGCTTCACGGAGCGAGCTACTTTTCTAAGATCGATCTGCGTTCTGGGTATCATCTGCTGCAGGTTAGAGACGATGACGTGCCCAAGACTGCGTTCTGGACCAGATATGGTCATTATGAGTTCTTAGTAATGTCATTCGGGCTGACTAACGCCCCAGCAGCGTTTATGGACTTGATGAATAGGGTCTGTATGCCAATGCTCGACCGGTTTGTGATTGTGTTTATTGATGATATCCTGATCTACTCGAGGAGTAGCGAGGAGCACGGCCAACATCTGAGGGAGGTTTTGAGTACCTTGCAGCGAGAGAGGCTATATGCCAAGTTTTCGAAGTGCGAGTTCTGGCTTCAAGATGTACAGTTCTTAGGGCACGTGGTGACGAGTGAGGAGGTTAAGGTAGATCCAGCGATGGTTGAGGCGATTATGAGTTGGGGCCAGCCCACATCTGTGTCAGAGGTTCGCAGCTTCCTGGGACTGGCTGGGTATTATAGGAGATTCATAGAGAATTTCTCGCGGATCACAATGCCGTTGACGATGTTGGCTCGGCAGTTAGTGCCTTTTGTGTGGACCGAGGAGCAGGAGAGAGCCTTCCTAGAGTTACAGAATCGGTTGTGCAGGGCTCCGATTCTAGCGTTACCAGAGGGTTCTGAGGATTTTGCTTATATTGTGATGCCTCGTTTACTGGGTTGGGTGTGTACTGATGCAAAGAGACAAGGTAATTGCTTATGCCTCGAGACAGCTTCCGAGCTACGATTTGAGCCACGGTCGGTGCACGATTTAGAGTTAGACGCCATTGTCTTTGCCTTGAAGATATGGCGGCATTATCTTTATGGGACGCGCTTTACAGTTTACACCAACCATAAGAGTTTGAAGTGTCCATTCAGCCAGAAGGAGTTGAACATGAGGCAGAGGCGCAACATGGAGCTCCTAAAGGACTATGATTGTGACATTTAGTACCACCCAGGGAAGCCCAATGTGGTGGCCGACGCTTTGAGCAGGAGACCCTATGAGCAGACGGTTACGTCCAAAGTTTCTCGGTTAGAGGTCATGTCGACCTTCATTGATAGTCTGCGGCTGACTCAGGAAGAGGGGTTGAAAGAGGGAAATGTGCAGAAGGAGAGATTGGCTGGGCAGCTTCTGTTGTTGAGTCGAGATGAGTAGGGGCTGATGGTACTGCGTGATAGAGTGTAGGTCCCTCGAGTAGGGAATTTGAGACAGCTGATTCTCGATGATTCCCATAAGTCTAGATTGTCTAGCCATCCGGGCAGCACAAAGATGTACAGGGATCTACGAGTTCATTATTGGTGGCCTGGGATGAAGAGGGACGTAGGGAAGTATGTAGAGGCATGTATGACATGTCTGAGGGTTAAAAGAGAGCATCAGAAGCCGCATGGTAGACTTCATTCGTTAGAGATTCCAGAGTGGAAGTGGTATGATATCACCATAGACTTCATAGTAAAGACTTCCGCGGACTATTTGTGGGAACGATATGATTTGGGTTATTGTCGATCGACTTACGAAGATCGCTCACTTCCTAATTGTTCGCGAAACTATTTCGATGGATCAGTTAGCATGCCTCTACATTAGCGAGATCGTGGCGAGGCATGGGGTTCTGAGGTCGATCACGTCCGACAAAGACAGTCGTTTTGTATCACGATTCTGGCAGAGTTTTCAAAGAGAGTTGGGCACCCGGGTCCAGTTGAGTACGACTTATCATCCGCAGACACGGGGTCAGACGGAGTGGACTAATCAGACGCTGGAGGACATCTTGCGAGCTTATGTTATAGATTTCGGGGGTAGCTGGGATCTTCATTTGCCGCTTGTCGAGTTTGCCTATAATAACAGCTACCATGCATCTATTGGCATGCCTCCGTTTGAGGCTCTTTATGGGCGAAGGTGTCTGACGCCTGTGTGTTGGGGAGAGGTTGGAGAGCGTCCTATCAGCGGGCCAGAGGTTCTTCAGGAGACTAGCGACAAGGTCGCTATGATTCAACATCGGATTAGGACAGCTCAGAGCCTCCAGAAGAGTTATCTGGATCGCCGGATGTCCGAGTTAGAGTTTCAGGTTGGAGACTCCGTGATGCTAAAAGTCTCACCCTGAAAGGGGATTATTCGGTTCCGTAGGCGAGGTAAGTTGGGTTCACGCTATATTGGGTCGTTTGAGGTTATCGAGAGGATCGGGATCAGGCTTATTACCTGAATTTGCCTCCAGAGTTATCAGGCTTCATAATGCGTTTCATGCCAGCCATCTCCGTAAGTGCCTAGCCCGTGATGATCAGCGAGTGCCTCTATCTGAGATTGAGGTCGATGATAAACTTAAGTATGTCGAGCAGCCCGAGGCGGTGACAGATCGAAAGGTGAAGAAGCTACGCAACAAAGAGGTGGCGTTAGTGTTGGTGCAGTGAGAGCACCATAAGGGTACCAGCGCCACGTGGGAGCCAGAGCATAGATGCATAGCCGCTATCCTCACCTATTTGCTTCAAGCTAGATTCTGAGGACAAAATCTTCATAAGGAGTGAGGACTTGTAACATCCCAATTTTGGGACAGGTACGTGGAATTATTGCATTTGAGTAAATTAATTATTTTGGGACCCGTCGATATAAATTTGTATTTTGTGATAACGAATCAGATATTGGGTACCGGACCGAGTTTAAACCAAAACGTATAAATACTGGAGCTAGTTGCTAGCTTGCTTTCATAACTTCAACTTCAATCCAAAGAATTAAAGTGTGTGTGTGTGTGTGTGTGTGCTTTTATAGCTCCAGCAGCAAGAAGTGAAGCCTGGACTTTGTGATTTAAGCTCCATTTAGACAACCAAGTTGGTTTTTACCTTGCAAGTAAGTTTTGAGCTCCCAAATTGTGAAATTCATGTTATGATTGCTTCTGAGTTTGTAAATTAAGCATATATGCGTCTCTGGATAAATTTGAGGTCATTTATTCAAGTTGTAATGGGTTGATGTGGATTTGGGAATTTAAGTCCCTGGCTATGCAAGAAACAGAGCATCACTGCTGCTGTTCGTCTGTGAGTGCGGCCGCGATCCCCTGATCGCGGGCCGCGATGTTCTTAAGATGAGCCCGGGCCGCGTTGATTTGAGCGCAACGGGTCGCAGGCGGTTCGAGTGGTCGCGGGTTGGAATGTGAGCGCGGCCGGGATCGGCCAGCGTGATGCAACCGCGATGGGTCGGGCACGACCGCGACCGTGCAAGTGCGGCTGCGATCCGCGCATGGTTTAGTGTTAGGGTTTTTTGCGTGTTGCGTCTTGTGTTTGGGTATTCGGGTTGTGTGGGTTTCTCGTGAATTGTGTAATAGGGCTGCTGGGTTGTGTTTAAGATGCTGAGTATTGTGTTGTGATTCCAGGGTCTCGAGTTGATAGGGTTGGGGACTGGCAGGGAACCGAGACTTAGTAGTGAAACTTCAGGGCAGGTGAGTTTGCATGTTTTTCTGTGATACTTGTACGATTATTTATTGATACTTGCATGATCTTTTACTGAGCTTTTCACGAGATTATTTTGAGTTTTACTACGATCTTTTATTGAGTTTCTATCATGCATGTATTACTGAGCTATTGTGAACTTTATTTTATAATATGAGATTTGAGACACTTGAGCTATCGAGTTACTAAACCGTATTGCTGGGCAGGGGTCGGGTCGCTCCCGATTCCCTTTTGAGTCTTGACGACCGTTTTGTGCGGTCTAGGGATTTGGGTACGTGGATTTGTCCACACGGGTTGAGTATCTAATTGAGCTACCTTGTGGGATCTCATATACTTGTTCAGTAGAGAACGCTGAAGGTTTATTGTCGAGATTACTTTTATAGAGTTTTTATAATCGTACACTAACATTGCATTCTCACCAGCTTTAGTTGACCTGTGTGTGTTGATGTGTGTATCTCAGGTGACCGGAACGCTAGTAGGCCTGTTGGACCCAAGTAGGTTTACCCTTTCGGACGTTTGTGGAGTTGTTAGCTACCTTCTATAGAGATAGTTATATTTTGGGGATTTGTGTATACTTCGGATAGTTTGTGACTAATTCAGGGATTTCCGTGACTTACTTATGTAAATTAATGTTTTAAAATTATCGTATGTATATTGGGAATAGCTAGAGACTATTATATTATATTATTGATGATGTGTCATTTACGTGGCAATTGGGATTAGTTCGAGGGTGTGACATAACGTGTTCCTTGATTCATTACTAAAACTCTAAGGTAGGTTCCAAATAACCCACAAAGCCACATTAACATGCACACAATGAATCCGAATTTAGGCTCAAAATTTTGAAACAAGAAAAATATCCAGATTAGATTGAAAATTTGTTTTAGAAAGAATTAACCCAAAACTAAGTGTTTGGTTCAAAATCCACTTACTAAAACTTAAAAGAAATCAACTAAAATTGTCAAGAAACACTCACAGTTCCTCTTGGAGATCAACTCCCCACCCACTTACTAAAACTTAAAAGAAATCAACTAAAATTGCAACTCACAGTTCCTCTTGGAGATCAACTCCCCCCCTTCCCCCTTACGCGCCCACAAAAATAACACAAAAGCCCCTTTTACTTTATAGTTTTCAAATATTGACACTCATGATCCTTAGTTTAGTTTTTAAGAAAGTTATGGATTATAGCAACGTACTTTCATTCGGTGTTAGAGTTTGAAGTATTTTATTATTATTTTGTTTTTTTTAACTCATCATAAGACCTTTATAAACACCACTTGAATCAAAGTATTATTGATCTAATAATTTAGCACAAATAGCATATAATATCAATAAAATATTACTTGAAATCTAAAGGATGTTACAGTAATATAGATTATAAATTGCCATAACCCCGTGCCAGTCAAAGCATTAGAACCAACAATTATATGGTAATCAACAAACAATGAGATACAAGTTTAAAGAAACGAATCATTCTCAAAGCTCTCAAAAATATCACCGGGCTTAAATGCAAAAATAAAAAAACTATCTAAAATATTATTCAAGCACCATTACATAACAAAATTGAAGAACAAAGATTGAAAATCAAGACATGGTAATGATTTTTATAAAAAAGATCAAGAGTAGAGAATCTATTTTTTATGTTTGTACCAATTTATCTTTTGTTTTTGAAGTTGGAATCGATTTTTATAAAATTCAAGAGTTCGATTTGATTTCTTTTTATGGATATTTGAAATTAACCTCAAAATCAATAAACCTGACCTAAAAATCTTTGGAGTGAGCGTATATATGGGAAGGAGAGAGTCTAGTGCAACATATGATATGGGTCATTACACATATAAGACATGAAAACAATAAGAATAAAGACTAATATTGAAAAAACCCAATTAACTTTTTCTCATTTGCTCAATTAAGTCTTTAAATTTTGTTTTCTCAATTGTTTAAGTCCTAAACTATATTTGTTTTATTCAAAAATATATCTTTTTGACTGGCTACCGAATTAGCCGGTAAACACACTGATAAAACAAAAAGTTTAGAGACTTAATCGCTAAAATATGAAAAGATAATGGGTTCTTTAACATTAATCAAGTGAAAGTAATAAGATTACGTGTTTGGTAACTGGTCAAACATGTCAAATATATAGTTTTGAATAAGACAATAATAGTTTAAGAATTTAAACAAAAAGAAAAAAAGTTTAGGGACTTAATCGCGAAATGAAGAAAGTTGATAGAGTTTTTTGAATGTTAACCCTAAGAAAAAAAGCATGAAATTACAACCCTCTAAACCAATCCCCGTATTAGACATTTGTTTCAAAAACTCCAAATAGAATAACCCTAAGTCAACATGTGTTGAAATCACAATAAGATATCCTTCGATTCGAACTAGCATACTCACAAGGTCTTACAAGAAATTCAAACATGGCGTGTAAGAGAAAAATAGACTGAATTAGACACATATACCGAGAATTGCAAACCTACATCGAATCTAACAAAGAGGGGCCCAAAGATTATGACACCGAGAGAGGACCTAAAAATCTACTGTTGCCATCAGCTTGAAGAAGGTGAGAGTGACAACTTTCTTTTAATCGGATGAAAGATTAATGAGAGCTTGATTCTTTCCTTATTGAATAAGAAGACGGTGAAAGATTTGAGCATCTTATCATTATTATGAATCAGAATCTCTCATCAAGCTTTTCTCTCACCGAATGACAGATGAGAACCCAATAAGAGCCCAACAATAAAGATAGCCTAAATTTTCATAATGAGGACTGTTCATGGACAATATGCAAATAGCAGGTGAAAAGTGTTACGAATGGCTTAATCAAGGGACCATTGGTGTAAATTATCCAAAGTAAATGCAATCCTTTTTTTCAGAACCCTAGCTCAAGGAAACTGTGCGTGCGTACTACGTCTGCTGGGGGTTTCTACCCTTCACTCATCTTCGTGTTCCAAACACACGCCGCACTCTTTCTTCGCTCATCAACTAGAAGCTTTCGATCTCTTCATCAATGGCTGATCGATTGACGCGTATCGCCATCCTCAAAGAAGACCGTTGCAAGCCGAAGAAGTGTCGTCAAGAATGTAAAAAGAGCTGTCCTGTTGTCAAAACTGGTAAAAAAGCAGAATTCTATGTATCTATTGGATTTAGAGTACAGAATTTGTTTTATGTTATTAGATGATGTTTTTGATTTGATATCTTTGTGGTATTGATTTAACCGAATTGCTATAAATTTCTGTGTTGATTTTGGGTTTAATTTTGTTGTAATTGGGACTCATGTATAAGGTTTAGTTTTAAGCAGATACTGATGTAGAAGCTTCTGGATCTGGGGATATAAGTATGGATTATGGAATGGATCGAGTATCATTTGATTTGGTTGTCTGGTTTCTTATCTGATTGTTTTTTAGTCTAGGAGCTCGATGAGCTTAACAGTGATACCAAAAGAAATGAACTGATTTTGTTCTTTTGATTCTGTAAGAATGGAAAAGGGAATATGATGTGTTTTTGTTCATGTCAACTTCACAATCATGAGGGTTATAGTTGCTTTCTTGGGAGTAGTGACTCCATGAAAAGCATGCCAAACGCGACAGGGCGTAGTATGGATTATGGAGAAAATTCTGAAGAGGTGTTGTAAAAAGTATGAACTTGAGATGCATGATAAGTAGAATAAACTCCAGGAAACTTAAGTGTGAAGTATTTGGAAAAGTGCATGGCAACTAAAGTAATAATAACATTCATCTCAAATTCATAACAGATGGTTTGAATGTAGATAATCAATTATCATATATACTAATGTATGTTCGACGTAAAGTGGATTTGTTATGTATTGAAAATGGAATCTTGAAATGAAATGATTTGGGATGGAGTATTGCTTGTAGCTGTAATTCATACATCATGTGTGGTGATAGTTAGGTATGGGACACACCATGGTTATAATTTGCAGTTTACTAAAAGTCCAAAACATCATTAGCATAACCTCATCAACCTACTGAACTTAAGGATTACATAAAATGAGCAATTGATATTTAAGTAATGAATCAATGATTACATTTTAACAAAGCATTAACATTTAAGATATCTAAAAAGCATTAAGCTGATAGACAGTTTTGTACCCTTTTAGTGCTTAATCGTTGAAGGAAGATTGAGTGGGATTAAACAGATACATTAGAGGTTAGTTTAGATTTGTGAAATAGAATACTGTTAAGATATGTATATATATGTGAACCAAGAAGGCAAAATTTGACATCATGATTTTTTGTTCAGTTACTTAAATGACCGGTTTTTATTGTTTTTATAGAGGTTGTTTGTAAAATGTTAGAAAATATTACTTCACAGTTGAGAGAAGTTGACCAATGAAACAGCTGATACTAGGTTAAAAGATGTGTAATGGTTTGAATCCTAATTTTCTAAGAGGGCTTAATAAAAAGAAATTTGTTGACCCATTGTACTAGGAGGAACAATTTACGGTTGCCTTGCTAATTTGCTTCCATGAATCTTTGCTGCATGCTCTGCACCTTAGAGGCCGAGGCATGTCTCATTAATGTTGACATCGGGCCTATACATGTGACTAGGTGCACCTTTTATAACAACGATGATTCTGTGTTACATGAAGCCGTTCCCTCAATTGAGTTGTGAATCTTTATGTCAACTCTTTTAAGTTTTTTTAATAGTTATGAAAAGGGCACCTAGGCTCAAAGGCTCACATGGTTGGTCTTTTCTACATCTGAGGCGAGACACATTCTTGAGGCGCACCAAGACCCTTAGGGGCTTAGGGCATAGGCATGCCTATGCTATATATATGTTGTATTTTTGGTTTCTTCTAATTGAGTAGCCTTCAACCTCACCTTCTCTTCACAATGGCATGTGCGAGTGTTCTTTCTTTTGATTTCAAGTCTCCAAGTCTGTTTTTTCTTATTCTACTATTATAGTCTAGGGAAAATGGCGTCAAATAGTTGTGTACTTTTGAGTTTGTACTCGTTTATGTAGTGTACTTTTTTTGTGCACATTTGGTAGTTAAACTTTCAAAAATGTTTCAATTAGGTAGTTGGGTGACTTGGAAACCGGCACCAACCGGTCACCATGCTTACGTGGACGGTTTTTTCTAGAAAAATGGCATCAAATAGCTATGAACTTTTAAGTTTGTACACATTTATGTTCTGTACTTTTTTATGTGCAAATTTAATAGTCAAACTTTTAAAAAATTTTCAATTAAGTATTTAATTGGGTTACCTAAAAATCGATACCAACCGGTTATGATACTTATGTTGACATATTTTTATGACATAGAAGAATGAGAGAATTTCATATATATCCTTGTAAACTTTAATTATTACGCATATATCTTTGCAAAATTTCTTATTACATATATATCCTTCTAAATCTTTAAACACGATGCTTATCTAATGTTTGAAGTTTACAAGGATATATATGAAATTCTCCCTAGAGTTAATGACTATTAAACACGATGCTTATGAAATTCAAAACATATCATTTCCATTTCATAGATATCATGTTTAGGAGTTGAAAACTAATACTCTCATATATTGTTATAAAATGAAAGCATATTTTATCAATTTGATACATATTTGGTTTATAAATTCTTTTTATAGTTTTATAGAAAAAATAAATCATCTTAGGTTTTTTAATTTCAAATTATAAAATATATGTCCACATAAGCAAAGTAACCGGTTAGTATCGATTTTTAGGTTACCCAACTACTTAATTGAAACACTTTTAAAAGTTTGACTACTAAGGGTGCGTTTAGTTTATGAAAATTTCCAAAATTTTCATCTCACTTTTCAACAAAAATGAAAACTTGTTTACTTAACAACAATTTCATAAATTTTCATTTTACTTTTTAAAATATCACTTTTCATATTCTCTCTCTTACTTTTCTATTACCTACCCTATTTTTTTTATAATACTCTCTTTCTCTCTCTTACTTTTCCATCACCTATCCTATTTTTTTTATTTTATAATCACTCATCTTATTTTTCTTAAAACTAAAACTTCATCATCTAAACAAGTTTTCACTTTTCATAGAAACTCTTGTTTTTTTCTAAAAATTATAACTTGAAAACTGAAATAAAAAAATGACTAGTTTTCGTTAACTAAACGCACCCTAAATGTGCACAAAAAAAAGTACACAACATAAATGTGTACAAACTTAAAAGTAGATAGCTATTTGATGCCATTTTTTTTGAAAAACTCGTCCACTTAAGCATGGTGACCGGTTGGTGCCGGTTTCCAAGTCACCCAACTACCTAATTGAAACATTTTTGAAAGTTTAACTACCAAATGTGCACAAAAAAAGTACACTACATAAATGAGTACAAACTCAAAAGTACACAACTATTTGACGCCATTTTCCCTATAGTCTATTACTATTCTTATTTTTTCTCCTTTTTCTATTGTTCCTATTTTTTGGGGAAGTGAAGTATGCTACCACTACTGTTAGTATGTACGAAATTTGTGTATTTTTTTTTTCTGTTTCCTCTTTTTTCGTACAATTTGTAAGTGTTACACTTTTATTTAAGTTGTATAGACATTATACACACTTTTCCAAATTTTGAACATGACAGGCCTCATATTCCTCACGAGGCCCGTGCTTGCGCCAGAGCCCAAGGATCCCTTTGTGTCTTGAGCCTTTCACAACACTGGTTTCTTTTATACATGCTATGATGTTTACTTTATCTATAAATACGTAGTACGATGGTGCAATTAAGTTTGCACCTTTATGAATATGATGCAATCTTGTGCTGATGAATCAAAATGACTGGTTTGGAACCTTTTTTGGCTCTCTGTAGAAGTTTTTTTTTTGACTATTTTCTTATCTTTAATGATCTATTATTTATGCACTGAATATTCACTTTCTTGTCAGGTAAGCTGTGTATTGAGGTCACTTCTGCATCTAAGAAAGCGGAAATCTCTGAGGAGCTTTGCATAGGTTGTGGTATATGTGTTAAGGTTTGTATACCGTCTGACATTCATCTTTACTGCCTTTCATTTGCATACCAACACACTTTGCAGATCAAGCATGATATATTCCACTTTGTTTATGTAGAAATGCCCATTTGATGCAATTGAGATCATTAATTTACCAAAAGATTTGGATAAAGATACAACTCATCGTTATGGGGTCAACACCTTCAAATTACACAGGTGAACAAGCCCCTATGTTTTTGTTCACTGGTGTTGCTGTTTTCATTGAACACTGACTTGAGAATCATTTAATGGCAGGTTGCCTGTCCCAAGGCCTGGGCAAGTTCTTGGTTTGGTTGGAACAAACGGTATTGGGAAGTCTACAGCCCTCAAAGTTTTGGCCGGAAAACTGAAACCCAATTTGGGACGTTTTAATGTAAATTTGTTGATCCGTTGTCCTTAAAAATTTCTATTGCAGGTATGAGCATCTTTGTTACGCTTTTCTAAATAGTATTTAATACTTTATTGTTACAGAACCCTCCAGATTGGCATGAAATCTTGACTTACTTTCGAGGATCTGAGTTGCAAAACTACTTTACAAGAATTCTTGAAGATAATCTGAAGGTTCAATTTACTTCATTGTGTTCTGATAATGAAGAGTATTGGATTATTATGCTACCCTTACTTCATTGTGTTCTGATAATAAAGAGTATTGGATTATTATGCTACCCGTCATTTTAAAATTATTATATTTCTTAACAGTTGAACTTGTTAGATGTAGGGAAACACCTAAGATTAATACATTTCATGCTAGTGCGCAATGTTTAAATGCTGAAGAATAAGCATACACGATTTTCCACCATACTTTTCCCATTTTTTCAAATGCATGTCTTCGTAGGGCCTCATGTTAGGTTATCAACTTTGGATTGATCATGCTAGCACCTAGTGCGCCTAGGTGACACAAAACAATTGTTTTTTTGGACTCACAGGTACTTTAAGGCAGTGTTAGTTATGATGGAATGATCCATTTGGTTGGAAACTTGAAATAAAAAATTGTATGTTTTATCAGAAGGAATGTAATGAACCATTCTTCAAGGAATGAGATTCCTTTAATTTTATGATTTTCATTATTCATGGGAGAGTTGTATTTTTCATTCCCTCATGGAATGGAATAAAAACTACAATATATCCTCTTTTTTTATTATCTTAAAAGATTTCAATTAAATTAATTTTTATTATTGAATATCAACCACAAGATAAGTAGTTTATATCATGAGTTTCGTCTGAATTTTTTTTTTTTTTTTTGTAAATTATAAATATTTGCTATCCAATAGTAAAGAGTTGTATTGTTAAACATAACGTAAAAAATAAAATGAAAATGTTATCTATCAAATAGAAAAATAATAAAAAAACATTGATTAATAATTCTAAATATAAAAACATTAAAAAGGAGAAATGTCATATTTTCAAGGATATATATATATTTCACTTTACTATTGTAAATTCAACTTTCGAAATAAATTAAATATGTCGAATATGTATACTTTTACTATATATTACCTTTACCATTCTATTAAATTGTATATTCCATTCTATATCATTCCATGCCATCCAACCAAACAAACCCTAAGCAAAGATGATTAGAGGGTGGTTTGGTTGGTTGCTTTTCTCCAGAATAGTAATTTTGTGTATTCTTACGAGTTATAACCTTGCTGAGGTAAGAAGAGTCAAGCTTGACACATTAAATCTAATTTGTTTTATACTTCAATCGCATCGATAGCCGATAGGTGGTCGGAACTGATTTGCTTGATATTTTTTTTTAACCTTTTACACCTATTACCATAGTATGTGTAAAACCAGATGTAACTAATTAAACTGTATCAAAGTGAATCATTTGATTTTCTGGATGATTAATTTGGTATCGAAACTGATTTCGTGGTATTTTTAATCCAATTTTTAGTGCAGTACCATAGTATGTATAAATCCAGATGTAAGTATGTTACTATCAAAAGTGTATCAAAAGAAGTATCATTTAATCCTGCAGATGATCAAAGTTGGTTTCACTGTTTCAACTTAGGTGAATGATTACAATTACTTTACATTTACTAATATATCTTGATTCGATATGGGGTTATTTGCATTGACGTGGCAATAGTATGTAATTTGTGTTCTTTTGTTCACCAGATGGTTTTGATTTTCATGTTGTCTTCTAATTAATTGTCTTTGGTAAAAGTAGGCCATCATAAAACCCCAGTATGTTGACCATATCCCAAAAGCAGTTCAAGGGAATGTTGGACAGGTGCTTGAACAAAAGGACGAGAGAGATGTGAAGGCAGAGCTATGTGCTGATCTTGAGCTGAATCAGGTTATAGATCGTAATGTTGGAGATTTATCTGGTGGAGAGCTTCAGAGGTTTGCGATTGCCGTTGTTGCAATACAAAATGCTGAGATTTATATGTTTGACGAGCCCTCAAGTTATCTTGATGTGAAACAAAGGCTTAAAGCAGCCCAAGTTATCAGATCCTTGCTTAGACCTAACAGGTAAGTATTGGTCTAGTTATGATTGCAATCCTTAAGTTTAAAAAAATTCACTTGTGTACCGTGACCTAAAACTTTAAAGAAGACATTGCCATGCATGGGAAAAAAATTTGAAATGTGTTTCTATGGTAGAAATTGAGTACGTTGTTCTAAGCAGTTCATATCTTAAAGTAGGCTGCTATTATACATATATACATTATTCATTAATAAAATCACTATTCATAAGTAGGTTAATCTAACATGCACCATTTAATTGTTAATAAATATGGTTTTTCTAACATGCACCATAGTCATTTACAGCTTACCATACATAAACAACTTATTTTTATTAGCTTAATCATCTATTAAGTATTTAATAAATAATATTATATTAATAACTTTTTTACATATTTAATAATATGTTATGTATGCTAGAATTTTTACGCATATCAATTTCATATTATTTCACATTTTATAATAACTATTAAAAAATAATTTAGTATGTATGACATTTTATTCAACATTATCATATTATATGTTCTATATCATACGTTTGATGAAAAAACTAACAATAGTCTTGTAATTTAACATGGCAAATTTACACTTTGTGTTTTTCTTTAAAATTTAGTTTATTATAACTATAATTTTGAGAGCGCGTATAATATGTATGTATCCGTGTGTGTGCGCACGTGCACGAAAGAGGGCAAGCGAGTAATTAAGCGATACTCTTATTTAATATTAAAACACATATTTATATTATTATGCATTGATTAACCAATCTTAAAAATTTAGCTTCACCATTAATATTATAATCACGATTAAATTTATTATAAATGATAATATTTTTTATATTATCATCAAGATTAAATTAGTAAGGGTTCAATACATATTATACACTACTCAACATGTGTTTTCTTAAAAAAATACATGTATATATTGATAAATGATAAGTTTTTCTAGCTTTTCAGATTTCTTTCCTCATAAATGGTAATTTTTAGTTAACTTTGGGTCTTGGTTGTTGGTAATTAAATAAATATATCTTAAAATATCATGTTATTATAAATTTTAATTTATTATAATTTGTCATATATTGTCATTTGTAATTTATTTAAGTTTTGAAGTCTTTTAGAGTGTAATTTATAGTAATGTTATTTTATGTTATTTTACTTTATGAAAAAATAAACCGCCACATAACTTGTTTTACACATTTAACTTGTTGGTTTACAATAGAAGTGGATACTCATACAATTTTACTTGACCCCTCATTTTCAGCTATGTGATTGTCGTTGAGCATGATTTAAGTGTGCTTGATTACCTATCAGACTTCATTTGCTGTCTTTATGGGAAGCCTGGTGCATATGGTGTTGTGACACTACCTTTTTCTGTTAGAGAAGGAATAAATATATTTTTGGAAGGGTATGTGCCTACAGAAAACCTACGTTTTCGTGACGATTCTCTTACTTTTAAGGTAACTTCTTCACAGGCTCACAGCTCTTTAGTATCATATATCATCACCACTAACATCATTGAATTTCTTTGTGCTAACCTTTTATGTAATTCTGGTGTTTTATGAAAAAAAGGTCGCTGAGACACCACAGGAGAGTGCCGAGGAAATTGAAACTTATGCTCGGTATAGATACCCCACTATGTCTAAAACTCAGGGTGGTTTCAAACTTAAGGTGGTTGAGGGTGAATTCACCGACTCTCAAATCATAGTAATGCTTGGTGAAAATGGAACAGGGAAGACAACATTTATCCGTATGCTGGTGCGGCATTATTTCTTTATAAAGGAGGGTTTAATTGCATCGAAATGTGACTACTTTCAGTCAATCTGTTTGGAGATTGTACTTTCAAAATCAACATGAGGGGTACATGTTACACTGTATAATCAAATAAGGGACCTATTAGGTGTGAGAACTTATCATGTATCCTGTTTTCTGCTGCTTCTGTAATCTCTGCTGGATTGGCTATAGGGCTTGCTTTCTATAGGGGTTAGCAAATAATGAATCCATGTACTGAAAGTCAGTTTCTTTTTAAGTGACTAGGTTCCTTATTTGGTCAAGCACTTGTAACCTATGATCCCCATAATGGAAAAAGACCAGAAGTACGTTACTTTTTGATGCAATTAACCCTAAAAAAGTGACAATTGTTTTCTTGTGTATTCTGTTCTGGGTGCCTAAGTCATTGGTCATTGAATATATAGGCTGGTCTACTGAAGCCTGATTCTGTGGAAGACTCTGAAGTGGAGATACCTGAGTTTAATGTTTCTTACAAGCCACAAAAGATCAGTCCCAAGTTCCCTCACTCGGTCAGGCATTTGTTGCATCAAAAGATTCGTGACTCGTATATGCATCCTCAGTTTGTTTCGGATGTCATGAAGCCTCTCCAAATTGAGCAGCTAATGGATCAAGAGGTTGTGAATCTTTCTGGTGGTGAATTGCAAAGAGTTGCTTTGTGCTTGTGTCTTGGCAAGGTAATATACTCTCTTGTTTTTATTTGTTCATTTATGGCTCCTGATATGTTTGTTAGTGGAATTACACAATAAGCACTGACCGTTGTGGAAGATTTCTAAATTTAGGATAGTATTTCTTTTAACATCATGTATAAGAATATGATTATTTTTAGAGTTAATTGCATAGATGGTCCTTTAACTAACCCCAAATTGCAATTTTGGTCTTTTGTCAAAAAAGTTGCAATGTCATTGTTTTAACTACCAAAAAGTTGCAATGTCAGTGTTTTAACTACCATATAGTTGCAATTACGGTCCTTTCTAACAGAATCCGTTAAATGTCTCTGTTAAGTCGAGACAATTTCGTCTTTTTAATGACAAAGGACATTTTTTGCAATTTTTTGCAAATTTTTCTTATTATTTATTCTTATTATTATATTTATATGCTAAAACATAAAAAGATTAAACCTAAAAGAACAAATAACAAAATATTATTATCCAAAAAGGAAACTTAAAAAGCAAACCTTTGTCATCGATTGTGCAAAAAAACGAAATATATTTAGAACCCATTGTCTTGGGCTTCGATTTGTACCGATTTGATATTAGTCATCGACAAAATTGATTGTGCAGTAGCCATCGTTGAGAAACTTTTCGAAAATCGATTGTGTAGAAGCCGTTCATTGTGCAAACGACAAAATCGATTGTAAAGTAGCCATCGTCTTCATCTTTGATTTGTTTATCGATTGTGCAAAAGACGAAATGTATTTAGAACTCATCGTCTTCGTCTTCGCTTGTATCAATTGTGCAAAAAACGAAATATACTTAGAACCCATTGTCTTCAGCTTGGATTTGTACCGATTTGGTCTTAGTCGTCGATTTGTATCAATTGTATAAATTTCGGCTGCTCATCCCCAAGTGTTGTTTCGATTTGGTAGTGAGATCTATTTATACTGATTTGAGTTTGATTTATACTGATTTTGGTTAACAAGTTTGTATCTGCAAATTTGTTTATGATTGAGTTTGATTTGTACCAATTTGGGTTATAAATTAGGGCTTCATAGTGAGTTCATTACTGTTCTTGTTTTAAACTAATCTCTACGAAGATGAAGATCAAGATGAAGATGAAGAAAAGCTACAAATATCACACTTTCTAAACCAAGCATGTCCATTCGATGTATTTTGGTCCATTTCCAGATCGATAAAGTTCTCGTCGGTGTTTAAGAAACAGATTAACGGTGACTTTGGTGTTGCAGACCAAGATGAACTTGTGGTGGTTGATTTCGAACACGGTAAGAAGTTTTCCGATTCTCTTTTGGAATCTAAGCCGCCGGCGTGGTTTTTCATCTGCTCTTTGATTTGGGGGTTTGATGAATGATTTCGTATTCTAGGTTTGGTTTCATGTTCTTGATTTTCAGACCTCATTTCTAGCTTTGAATTCGAGGTTTGAATGGGAATGAGAATGGGTAAACATTTCCAGATCTATTTTTTGGAACTTGAATGAAGATGCAAGTCATTGGCCGGCGACGGTGGTCGGAGTTGGTAGAGGAAGTGGCCGGAAGAAGAAAGGTTTTATTCAAATCATGAAGGCTCCGATGAACAATATGAACATATTAATAATAATAATAATAAATAAATAATAATAATAAATAATAAATATTTGATATTTTAAATAATAAAAATCAGAAAAAATTGCAGACAGGTCCTTTATTCTTAAAAAGACAAAAATGTCCTTGACTCAACAGAGACATTTAACGGATTCTGTTAGAAAGAACCTTAATTGCAACTTTTGGTAGTTAAAACACTGACATTGCAACTTTTTTGAAAAAAGGACCAAAATTGCAATTTGGGGTTAGTTAAAGGACCATCTATGCAATTAACTTTTATTTTTATCTTGATTCTAAAACCAAGATCTTCAGTTACATTAGGTGGCGAATTTGGCAGGTCTTTGCAACTGGTCAAACTGGTCATAGGCAATTTTGAAGACTGGTTTGGGTTGACTTGATAGTTTATCTCTTTTTTTTTTTTAACAAAGTTTATGTGTAAATTAATTATTCATTATTTTTTATGAAAAATTTATGTGTTACTGATCAAATTTGGGTAACCAAATTTCTTATTGAACAAAATAATGATAATATGATAATGGTATGAACTTTAAGATTATGGTATTGAAAAAAAAAGAAATTTCTTACTGCTAATATGATTTAAAGTTAAAAAATGGTTTATAACAATCTTCTTTTATGAGCATGAGATATGAGCACAACAACGTTTCGTCAGCCATTTCTTGACCAAATGCCAAATAAGTAGTAGAATCTCTTAGGCCCAAGCCCTTTAGGGTTTTCTAGTCCAGTCTCAGCTTTTCTTTTATCTATCTATCTATATATATATGGATCCCTGTGTGATTGTAAACATAATTCAAAATTAATTTAATGACTTGCTAGTGTGGTCATGGACGTTGGTCGTTCTTTGGACCGAACCATGTAAATATGGTGTCTTCTTTTCTGCGTTTTTGTATGTGTGGTGTGCCATTTTTTAACAGAGGTTTAGAAAAGGCATTCATGGATTCACTTCCGATTATGTGTTTTACTGTTTTCTGTTTGGGTAAATCGTGTCCAGTTTAATATACCAAATTTGACCTGTTCAATGCATATGAAAGTTTTTGCTCGGCCCATTGTACCCATTCACATAAATGCAGGTTCTCAAAACAACTTAACATAATTTTAAAAAAACGTTTAAAACATAAGATGGCTGTAATTTTACTGAAGTACCAATTCCATTCATCTTTTCTCCTTTTTATAATATATATTTTTTTGTTTTAAAATGTAACTTCTAATTTTTTTGCTTCTTATTTTCGGATTGTTGTTTTTGAATTTTTAGTTCATTACTCTTTCTTATCTTATATTGATTTTTTTAAACAATTATAAAAAATTCAACATAAAAATATAAATTAATTTAGACAAAGGATATTGTTACACATTTGTTATTTTATATTTACAACCACATATGCATTTACTGATACATGTTTTTTTAAGGCATATACCAATGCATGTTAATATTATATCATAGTAGTGCTTATTCTATTGGACTTGTTATATAAACAGGGGATACCTGTGTTGTAAATCCCAATTAACAGGTCTACTGATACATGTATTCGACTTGTTTACTGGTTGATAGTGCTGGTTAAACTAATAGTTCACAAGGTCTCACTTGGCATTTCGCTTTTTTGTTTCAGCCTGCAGATATTTACCTGATAGATGAACCAAGTGCATACCTCGATTCTGAGCAACGTATTGTCGCTTCAAAAGTTATAAAGAGATTTATACTTCATGCTAAGAAGACTGCATTTGTGGTTGAACATGATTTTATAATGGCAACTTATCTAGCAGACAGGGTGATCGTTTATGAAGGGACGCCATCTGTTGATTGTACTGCAAATGCGCCTCAGTCGTTATTGACCGGAATGAATCTCTTTTTGTCTGTAAGTCTTGCTCTTTGGTTGTTTATTCAACTCTCCTTTTTTCTTGTCTGCTTAAATAAGAAAACTGTTCGTATTCCCAGACACATTTTAATTAGGGGTGCAAAACTTGGTCTAGGCCGACAAAACCGAAGTTTGGTATTGGTCATCGGACAAGATTTTCCCCCCTAAAAACTGGTTCTTGGTTTGGTCCGGTTCAGAACTGTGGCTGGACCTGGTTTTTTTTTTCAAACTATAAACAACACTTTTAGGTTTTTGTATTTCTCAGACTAAAGCAAACCGAATTATGAATCCAGTTCACAGTTTTGGTTTGGTTTGGTTCCAGTTCATTCTGGTTTCAGTGTGATGGACAACATAAGATACAAATAACAATCACCTTGGTCAGTGGATTCTTGTAAGTTATAAGTTGAAACTTCAAAATTTTGTTCTTGGTTAAGTTAGGTTCTTAACCAGTTAAAAATATATTGAATCACACTTCACACCAGATCAATTGTCTTTTTATCAAAAAAATTTTTACAGTACAAAATTTGAAATATGCATGGAATGTTTCTACCATCATGCTCTTGTAATTATGCTGTTTGGGTTTTTCATAACAGGGGAAATGTCACTAGATAACAACAGACTTTTATGCTTGGTTGATTTTGGTACTTATACTTTTTTTGGTCTGATTTAGCAATTACAACCTTTTGAAATGGTTCATATTGCTAATTATTGTTCGAAGTGTTTTGTATTGGTAGTTTATAAACTAGTCATTTTAGTAATTAAAAGTTTTTTTTCGATGTATTTTTCTGTTTTTAATTACCAAAATGAGTTATTTCAAAACTTTTAGTTACCAAAATAGACCATTTCTAAGAGTATGATTACCAAATTGGGTAGTTCAATACTATTAAATTTCTATAATTACTAACATGGATCGTTTCAGCAATTCGTCATTACCAAATTAGACCATAAATCATTGCCAAAATGGACCAATTGTAAAAAGTTGCTATTCAGTGACATTTTCCTTTTTATAATGTTTGGACTCGGTTCATGTTCAAGACATAATGTTTGGCGCATGCTTCAATTGCATAATCTTGGCATCACCAAAATATGAAATCATTCATATCTTTATGTGTTAATTCATCATTTATTGATCTTATTCTTTTGGGATGTTTTTCTTTAGAGTTTTACTTATTGCATGGGTACAAATTTAAAAACATTTTTATTAGATTTGTAGGATAAACTTTATAAATATTATACCAAATATATATCATAAATTTAAATATAAATTAAATTTTTATATTAGTTAAAAGTTTGTTTTGATTAGACATGATTTGAATTTGATAAGATATGTATGAATTATAGATTTAAAAAATATAAATTGACAAATGGTGGTAGTACACGGCAACAGCAGGTGACCACACGTGTTTATTAATATTTATAGATTGTTTGTCGACCCATCGTAAAATTGGTCTTTGATATGTGGTACAGCATCTGAACATTACGTTTAGGCGAGACCCAACTAATTACCGACCAAGAATCAACAAGCTCAATTCAACAAAGGACCGGGAGCAGAAATTTGCCGGATCTTATTATTATCTTGATGACTAATTTATCGAAGCGAGTTTCACGTTACCCACATGGCTCTTGGACGTCACATAGCAACTGTATAAGCAGAGTCACTCTCTTCTAGGTACCGCCACCAAAACCGGCTCGTGTGAGGCGGTGGGTTTGCCCCCAGTTGACGTTGCTACACAATGGTTAGTATTACCATTTATTTTGTTTGAAAGAGTTTTAGATAGCATGATGTAATCTGTTTACAAATGCTTGTACTAGAGTGCTTCCGTTTTTATTTGGAGGTTCCCTTTTGTTTCCTAGTTGTAATCTCCGGCTCATGGTTACTTCGTCGATAACTGATATACGAGAACATGTTTTTCAGCCGGTGGTTTTGAGCAGGTGTTTTAATGTGTGATGTTTCGAACATTTTGTGGTATTTTTTTAATTTTGACACGAAAGTAAATTTGGATTTGTCTTGGTTGGCGAGATTTTTATAAGGGTATGCAAAATTTGTGACTGGTCCGTGAACACAACGAACCGTACTGGAACTGGTACCGAATGGTTTAGTTCTTGGTTTCGGATTTTATCAAATTTTTAGGTTCAGCATTTTCCGATGTAGACTGGTTTTGAATTTTCCTTTATACAGGTCGGGAACATATAGGAACTAGGCTGTGACCAGGCTCGGAAAAATCTCAGCTGAGACTGAGCTGTGGCCTGATGAGCATAGAGCCTTGGTTAAGCCCGAAACATCGATTTTAGTGGTTGATCTTGAGATTCTATTTGAATAACGACAGGACGTTTTAACTCTTTAGGGTTTCTTCCTTTTTAAATTCCATGTCATGTTTTAATACGAATACGAGGGTGATTGTGTTTGTTCATCAAGCAAGAGCTAAGGGGAATCCTAGAGATCACATCATAATAATAATACCCTGACTCGGTGCCAAATGGTTTGGTTTTCGGTTCTAGCAACCGTTTTGGTCTTGTTATGCGGCTCTTTTCTATTTTGTCTTTGTAGAAGTTATAAAAAAGCTGGACCGTATTGTGGACCATTGGTATCTTCTGGTCTAGTTCTTGGTTCCAAGTTGACGTGCTTGCATCGATGATCCAAGCCACCATGTGATATGGTTTTTTTTTTTTGTCTAAAATAGTTTAACCGGATCGGAAATCGGATTTTTTATAAACCGGATTTTATCTGATTTTTAAGTTTTTTTTTTGTTTTTTGTTTTTGTGTTATTGGTAATAAATTTCGTTTCATCTTTTTAATTTTTTTTGCTGATGAATTTGTTCCTTTCTTTTTTGTCAAGGTTATCGAAAGTTTTTGGACTTTATTTTTATAAATTATAATTATAAGTTCTTTTTTTTTTGACAGTTTATAAATAAATATATTTTTATTATTATATTTGGATCATGAATACAATAAAGGACAAATGAATAACTTTTGTATTTTTTAAATTTTTCTAAAATTTCATAAAACACCAAAATAAACCTAATTTATGTTTCATATTTTGTTGTGAAATTTTATAATAAAATTTTAGTTTTAATTTCATTTATTATTTATTTATTTAACGTTTATTGAATTACATTATTACCATCTTTAGTGACTAGTCTTTTTGTTTCATTAAACTTATTTAGTTACGATTGTTATTTTTTCATAACCTAATAAATTTTTAATATATATTTTGGTTTTTTAGTTTTTTCGATCTAAATGGGTTTTTAAAAATCAAAATTTGTTACAATAGTTTTTTATTCAGAAAAACTATTGACCGCATTTACTTATAGTTCTTTTTGTTGTTAAAACCTAACAAAATGAATGGGGTGCAATTTTTTCGTTAGCAAAATCGTAAATCCAGAGTTCATAATATTTTATGTTAAAAAAAACTAAAAAATGATGGGTCGTAGTTTTTGTTATTTAGAAAACCTAAAGACTTAAATGGATGGTAGTACTTTTCATTTGTATAGATTAAAAAATTGTATAATTTGTAGTTTTTTAATTCCAAACAAAAATATACGAACCATACATAATTTTGGCTTTTTAATTTTTTCAATCTAGATGTGTTGTATTTTTTTTATTTGATAAACTAAAAATCAAAATGGGTTGCAATATTTTTATTTAGAAAAACTATAAACTTGTTTTTTTCATTTGTTGTTAAAAACACAAAAATAAATGGGTTGCAATTATTTTGTTAGAAAAAACAAAAAATCATATTGGTTTACAGGTTTCTTTTGTAAAAAAAATCTTAAACATGAATGGGTCGTAATTTTTCATTCGGGAAATCTAAAATCTAAATGGATTGTAATCTGTTTCGTTTGGAATTTATTAAAAAACTGTAACATCCCAAATTTGAGTCTGGTACGTGGAATTAATTTATTGACTCATTTATTTTAATAATTATTGCGTGTTCCAATTAAATTCCGTTTCGTGGATTTAACGTGTCGAGACCGAGTGATACGTGTCTCCGAGCTAATAATCAGCGGATTATTATTAAATATGTGATCGTGGATTCAATTGGATCAATTTGATATTAATGTTGAAAAAGTGATATCGGGTCCGGGTTAATGGGTTCGGAACCGGATAAGAGATAGAGATGTATATATGTGGGCTTCTTTTCTTCATTCTTATCCTTCTCCCTTTTTGTGCAAACCCTCAAGAAGTAGAACGTGAGTGTGTGCTGTGTGTTTTGGAGCTGCAAGGGAGGTCTTCAAGCTTCAATTAATTGTTGGGAGTTCATCTTCAACCTTCAATTCTTGTATTTTGGAGTTCAAGAGGTAAGGGTTTGAATTTGAGTAGTTAAATCTTGAGATATGTTTGTATTTTATGGGGGAATTGATTTCAGTAGTTTATGGGTCGAGTTTATATGAATTTATATGCTCCTTGTTGCTGGAAATGAGAAAGGAGGGTGGAAATCCCTCTAGTGCAGCCATGGAAATCGAAGTGCAAAGCTGAGTGCAGGCGCCTGGTCGCGGCGCGACGCGCCGAGGGGCGCGGCGCGACGGGCAGAAGAGAATGGGCGCGGCGCGAGGTGCAGGGGCTTAGCGGCGCGAGCCGCAGCCTGCAGGGGAAATCCAGTTTGATCATTATGGGAGAGTTTTGAGTTGTTAGTCTGAATTGCTTCGGGACGATATCGGAATGAGTTATATGGGTTTAGGGTTTCGGTGGGAATCTCGTGAAGGGATCTCGGGAGTCGGTTATTCGTTTGGGGTGTGTTTCGGATTGGGTTTAATTACAATAATTGTGTTTCGGTTGATTTGTTCGGTTATTGAGTTGTGTTAATATGTGGGATTCGTGACGATTACAGGTTCTAGCCGATCACGTGCCGAGCCGCATTAGAGTTTCGGGTTTCAGTCAAGTTTCGGGTAATCGGTGAGTACTCGAGTCTTTTACAAAGCGCGCGTAAACTTTTATGAGTTATATCAATGTGATTGCGATATATATATGTGTATGAGACTGTGATAACGCGAAGGTATGAGTTCTCTACCCTACACGTGCTATATGTGTTTGAGTTGCAGGTGTTCGCGATATGTGATCGCGCAGGCTGACTGTCCCTAACCAGTCGCGAGGTATGAGACTGTATATATACAGCGGTGTTATTGTCAGGTCGCTCATGTGCCTATTGAGTAGCTAACCGCTGCTGTGTGCGACCTGTTAGCTGGGGAACGGCGTCCCCTTTTGAGCAGAGATACGTGTTATGCATCGAGTTGCATATGTGTGATGAGATATATGTGTTGGGTATGTTATATGTGTTTACCTGCAGTGTCTAACCCTCGCGTACTCACGAGCTATCCAGCTTATGTTTTCGAGTCTTCCGTGTCTCAGGCAGCCATACTGTGGGATCTCAGTCAAAGCCGCCGCAGAAATAGGAGCTGGGTTCATTGCTGAGTTTTGTGTGATCTGCTGGTTGTCAATATTGGTTTTGAGAACTGTTGTATATGGTTTTCTTGTGTATGCTAACAGTATTCAGTTGTGTACGTGTATCAGTTTCAGTTATGACATGATGTATGACGTCTGTATTAAAGTTTTAATTAACAGTGTTTTCCGCTAATCCCGTGACATGTGCACTATAAGATGATTGCGATATTGCCACTTGTGTATTGTATTGACGTGGCATTTGCGTGAGAATTGTGGGTGTTACAGCTTGGTATCAGAGCTTGTGGTTTCAGTATTTGAGTATCAGTGGATGCTTGAGCTCTTACCGTGTTCAGATCTGTGGGATTCTTCCCTGAGACTGAGTTTAGCGGAATTAACTGACCTAGCTTATTGTATAACGTTGGGTGATCGATCTGTTATCTTACCTTTGTGATATGTGCAGGTGATTATGGCAGATCATGGAGAGGGTTCAGGGCCAGAGAAACCAGCGGGAGACGAGTATGTCCGCCGGTCAGAGATGTTGGCAGTGTTGACTGAGTTCTATAGAGAGAGGGATAGAGAGAGAGATCAGCAGCGACAGAGATCTGATCCGCCGCCAGTTACGAGTGTTGAGACAGGGGTTGGGGCATCTTCTTCTTCTGCTTTGCGAGGTGGGTCCTTTAAGGACTTTATGGCGGGAGTTCCACCTCAGTTTCGAGGCGGTGGTGAGCCGGGTGCGGCTATGGCTTGGGAGAGAGAGATAGAGGCGGCATTTCGAGTTGCCCATGTCGACCCTCGTGATATGGTCGGCTATGCGGCGTATTTGCTGAAGGGAGGGGCTTCACAGTGGTGGAAGTCCATTGAGTCGTCTATGACTACAGCTGCAGCATATGCTATGTCGTGGGATCAGTTCCGTGCTATCTTCGAGTTGCAGTATATTCCCCGGGATGAGCGCCGGGAGATGGAGCGTTGTTTCTTGCACCTCCAGCAGGGCAGTATGTCGGTGCAGCAATATGTAGATAGGTTTAATGAGTATGCTCAGTTTGCGCCTCAGCACGTGGATTCAGAGGTTCGTAAGGCGGATGCCTTTATTGATGGGTTGAGATCGGACATCCGGGAGTTCGTTGGGCTTCATGATACCCCGACGTTTGCGAGAGCCTTGGAGTTGGCTCGTGTCAGAGAGAGAGATTGAGAGGCAGAGGGGTCAGCCTCCATCCCAAAGACAGAGGACAGGGACGTCTGAGCAGTCCCAGAGTTATTACCGAGAGCCCCAGGAGTTCCAGAGAGAGAGACCGCCTGAGCAACAGCAGGTTCAGGGGCAGGGTTCAGGATTTCGTAGAGACAGTGATAGAGGCAGAGATCGCAGATCCCGGAGGTCAGGGCAGTATCAGGGGTCCGGGGCGGTCAGTCAGAGTCAGGGGCAGACTTCCCGATATAGTGCTCCCAGCCAGAGTCAGAGTAGCGTGGGACAGGGGTCCCAGCCGTCAGGGAGTCGTGCAGACAGTTCAGCTGGAGAGAGAGACTGTCCGAGGTGTCGCCGTCGCCATTCTGGTCCTTGTGTGCCGGAGCAGCCCAGATGTTACCGCTGTGGTCAGTATGGCCACACATCTTTTACGTGTACTTCGAGGGATGCCCTGTGCTTCCGCTGTGGGAGGCCAGGTCATATTATGAGAGATTATCTTGATGCGCCGCCAGCAGTGCAGGGAGCGAGCACTAGCGGGACCAGAGCAGAGCCCTCATCTTCGAGCCGCCGTGAGTCAGCACCTCGAGGCCGGGGTAGAGTGTTTCAGGCTACGGCAGAGGAGGCTCGCGAGTCTACCGATGTGGTTTCCGGTACGTATATCCTGAACGGGCTTAGTGCTCGTGTTTTATTTGATTCTGGAGCGGATCGCTCGTATGTATCTGTTATGTTTTGTGCCTACTTTTCTGTGCCTCCTACTGTTTTATCTGTGCCGTTAGTTGTTGAGAGAGTAGACGGTAGTACAGCTTTAGTGAGTCGAGTATTCCGAGATTGTGTTTTAGAGATCGATGCTCACCGGTTTTTGATTGATCTACTGCCGATAGAGATCAGCAGTTTCGACGTGATAGTGGGTATGGATTGGATGACAGTCAGGCAGGCCGATATTTTGTGCGCAAAGAAGATGATCCGGATACCCATTTCAGACAATGAGACGGTAACAGTGTATGGCGAGAGGCGCCGAGGTGAGATCGGCATTGTGTCTATGGCCCGAGCCCAGAGATATGTTGCGAAGGGGTGTGAGACCTTTCTGGCTTATGTTGTTGACGCCAGATTAGAGAAGAAGACCCTAGCGGATATACCTGTGATTCGGGAATTCCCTGAGGTATTCCAAGAGGAGTTACCTGGGTTACCGCCAGATCGTCAGGTCGAGTTTCGTATTGACCTTATCCCTGGAGCGGTGCCTATTGCAAAGACGCCTTATAGGCTGGCACCTACTGAGATGAGAGATATGATGTCGCAGCTTCAGGAGTTGCTGGATCGTGGATTTATCCGTCCGAGTTCGTCCCCGTGGGGAGCTCCTGTGCTGTTTGTGAAAAAGAAGGACGGTTCTATGCGGATGTGTATCGACTACCGAGAGTTGAATAAAGTGACGGTGAAGCCGTTATCCGCTTCCACGTATCGACGATCTGTTCGATCAGCTGCAGGGTTCAAGCTTCTTTTCGAAGATTGATTTGAGATCGGGTTATCATCAGCTGAGAGTTAGAGATGAGGACGTGCCGAAGACTGCATTCCGGACGAGATATGGCCATTATGAGTTTCTTGTGATGCCCTTCGGACTGACTAACGCACCCGCGACATTCATGGATTTGATGAACATGGTGTGTAGATCTATGTTGGATCGATTCGTGATAGTCTTTATCGACGACATCCTGATATATTCGAGGAGCGCCGAGGACCACGAGCAGCACTTGCGAGAGGTTTTGACTGTGCTGCAAGAGGAGCGACTTTATGCAAAATTCTCCAAGTGCGAGTTCTGGTTGCGCGAGGTCCAATTTTTGGGACATGTTGTGGACGCCGAGGGTATTTCAGTGGATCCGGCGAAGATTGAGGCCGTTATGAGTTGGGAGCCGCCGAAGACCGTGCCTGAGGTTCGTAGCTTTCTGGGACTAGCCGGGTATTACCGCCGCTTCATTCAGGACTTCTCGAGGATTGCCAGGCCGTTGACGAAATTGACACGGCAATCCGTTCCTTTCGTGTGGTTCAGTGAGCAGGAGTCACCCTTCTGGGAGCTGAAGTCCCGGCTATGTCAGGCTCCGGTGTTAGCATTGCCTGAGGGTACAGAGGATTTCGTGGTATATTGTGATGCGTCAGGTACCGGGTTGGGTTGTGTTCTGATGCAGCGAGGCAAGGTGATTGCGTATGCGTCGCGACAGTTGAAGACCTACGAGGAGAATCATACCGTGCACGATCTTGAGTTGGACGCGATAGTGTTTGCGTTGAAAATATGGCGTCATTATCTGTACGGTTCGCGATTTGTAGTATATACAGATCATAAGAGTCTTCAATATCTGTTCAGTCAGAAAGAGTTGAATATGAAACAGCGACGCAACCTCGAGCTACTGAAAGATTACGATTGCGAGATCCAGTATCATCCGTGTAGGGCCAATGTGGTGGCCGATGCGTTGAGCCGCATGGCGTGCGGTCAGACAGTGGTTTCCCGAGCAGCGAGGCTCGAGGTCACGTCGACCCTTGTGGAGAGTCTGAGGTTAGCCCAGTTAGAGGGCTTACGAGCAGAGAATGTGAAGAGAGAGCGGCTCGCGGGACAGCTTGATGCGTTGAGCAGAGATAGTAGAGGCTTATATGTGTTCCATGATCGAGTCTGGGTTCCGAGAGTAGGTATTCTGCGGCAGCTGATTTTAGACGAGTCGCATCGTTCGAGGTTGTCTATCCACCCCGGGAGCACCAAAATGTACAGAGATTTGCGTGAGTTCTATTGGTGGCCAGGGATGAAGAGAGATGTAGGCCGGTATGTCGAGGAATGTATGACTTATCTGCGAGTTACCGAGCATCAGAAGCTTCACGAGCATTTACAACCTTTAGAGATCCCAGAGTGGAAGTGGTATCATATCACGATGGATTTCATCGTTAGACTTCCGCGCACCGTTCGAGGCAACGATATGATCTGGGTGATTGTAGATCGGTTGACTAAGAGTGCTCATTTCCTAGCGGTGAGAGGCACCATCACTATGGATCAGTTGGCCCGGTTGTACATCAGTGAGATAGTCTCGAGGCATGACGTTCCGATGTCGATTACGTCCGATAGGGATACGCGCTTTACTTCGAGGTTCTGGCAAAGCTTTCAGCGCGAGCTGGGGACGAGAGTTCAGCTGAGTACAGCGTACAGACCTTAGACAGACGGGCAGACAGAGCGGACGAATCAGACTCTCGAGGATATGCTCCGAGCATGTGCGATCGATTTCAGTGGTAGTTGGGACGTTCACTTGCCATTAGTCGAGTTTGCGTACAATTACAGCTACCATTCCTCCATCAAGATGGCTCCGTTCGAGGCACTGTATGGGCGTAAGTGCCTAACCCCGGTGTGTTGGGGCGAGGTCGGCGAGCGACCTATCAGTGGGCCTGAGTTGTTACAGGAAACGAGCGATAAAGTGGCGGTTATCCGCGAGCATATGAGAGTGGCACAGAGCCGGCAGAAGAATTATGCCGATCGTCGTCTGACTGAGCTTGAGTTCAGTGTTGGGGACCGTGTGATGCTGAAAGTATCGCCGTGGAAAGGAGTTATTAGATTCAGACATCGAGGTAAGCTGAGTCCGCGATACATCGGTTCGTTTGAGATAATTGCCAGAGTCCGAGATCAGGCGTACAGATTAAGGTTGCCTCCCAAGTTGGCCGGAGTCCATGATACGTTTCATGTGAGCCACCTGAGGAAATGTTTGGCCAAAGACGATCAGTTTGTGCCGTTATCCGAGATCACCGTGGATAATCATCTGTGATACGCCGAGCAGCCTGAGGCAATTACTGATTGAAAGGTGAAGAGATTACGAAATAAAGAGATCGCGCTAGTACTCGTTCAGTGGAGGCATCATAAGGGTACTAGTGCCACCTGAGAGCCCGAGGCCGAGATGAAGAGTCGTTACCCGCATCTATTTCCGAGTCCGAGCTAGATTCCGGGACGGAATCTTTTTAAGAGGAGAGGATTTGTAACATCCCAAATTTGAGCCTGGTACGTGGAATTAATTTATTGGCTCATTTATTTTAATAATTATTGCGTGTTCCAATTAAATTCCGTTTCGTGGATTTAATGTGTCGAGACCGAGTGATACGTGTCTCCGAGCTAATAATTAGCGGATTATTATTAAATATGAGATCGTGGATTTAATTGGATCAATTTGATATTAATGTTGAAAAAGTGATATCGGGTCCGGGTTAATGGGTTCGGAACCGGATAAGAGATAGAGATGTATATATGCGGGCTTCTTTTCTTCATTCTTATCCTTCTCCCTTTTTGTGCAAACCCTCAAGAAGTAGAACGTGAGTGTGTGCTGTGTGTTTTGGAGCTGCAAGGGAGGTCTTCAAGCTTCAATTAATTACTGGGAGTTCATCTTCAACCTTCAATTCTTGTATTTTGGAGTTCAAGAGGTAAGGGTTTGACTTTGAGTAGTTAAATCTTGAGATATGTTTGTATTGTATGGGGGAATTGATTTCAGTAGTTTATGGGTCGAGTTTATATGAATTTATATGCTCCTTGTTGCTGGAAATGAGAAAGGAGGGTGGAAATCCCTCTAGTGCAGCCATGGAAATCGAAGTGCAAAGCTGAGTGCAGGCGCCTGGTCGCGGCGCGACGCGCAGAAGAGAATGGGCGCGGCGCGAGGTGCAGGGGCTTAGCGGCGTGAGCCGCAGCCTGCAGGGGAAATCCAGTTTGATCATTATGGGAGAGTTTTGAGTTGTTGTTAGTCTGAATTCCTTCGGGACGATATCGGAATGAGTTATATGGGTTTAGGGTTTCGGTGGGAACCTCGTGAAGGGATCTCGGGAGTCGGTTATTCGTTTGGGGTGTGTTTCGGATTGGGTTTAATTAAAATAATTGTGTTTGGGTTGATTTGTTCGGTTATTGAGTTGTGTTAATATGTGGGATTCGTGACGATTACAGGTTCTAGCCGATCACGTGCCGAGCCGCATTAGAGTTTCGGGTTTCAGTCAAGTTTCGGGTAATCGGTGAGTACTCGAGTCTTTTACAAAGCGCGCGTAAACTTTTATGAGTTATATCTATGTGATTGCGATATATATGTGTATGAGACTGTGATAACGCGAAGATATGAGTTCTCTACCCTACACGTGCTATATGTGTTTGAGTTGCAGGTGTTCGCGATATGTGATCGCGCAGGCTGACTGTCCCTAACCAGTCGCGAGGTATGAGACTGTATATATACAGCGGTGTTATTGCCAGGTCGCTCCTGTGCCTATTAAGTAGCTAACCGCTGCTGTGTGCGGCCTGTTAGCTGGGGAACGGCGTCCCCCTTTGAGCAGAGATACGTGTTATGCATCGAGTTGCATATGTGTGATGAGATATATGTGTTGTGTATGTTATATGTGTTTACCTGAAGTGTCTAACCCTCGCGTACTCACGAGCTGTCCAGCTTATGTTTTCGAGTCTTCCGTGTCTCAGGCAGCCATACTGTGGGATCTCAGTCACAGCCGCCGCAGAAATAGAAGCTGGGTTCATTGCTGAGTTTTGTGTGATCTGCTGGTTGTCAATATTGGTTTTGAGAACTGTTGTATCTGGTTTTCTTGTGTATGCTAACAGTATTCAGTTGTGTACGTGTATCAGTTTCAGTTATGACATGATGTATGACGTCTGTATTAAAGTTTTAATTAACAGTGTTTTCCGCTAATCCCGTGACATGTGCACTATAAGATTATTGCTATATTGCCACTTGTGTATTGTATTGACGTGACATTTGTGTGAGAATTGTGGGTGTTACAAAAACTAAACAATTTGTAGTTTTTAATTTCAAACGAAAAGTATTACGAATTAAAAAGTATTTCGACCCATTCATTTTTTTAGTTTTTGTGGTTCATTGTTCTATGAATGAAAAATAATGAGACACATTTTTATTTTTGGTTTTTTAAATAAAAAACTATAAGCCATTTAGATTGGAAAAAACTAAAAAAATGGAACGATTTGTATTATTTTTTTCGGACATACTTAGAAAATGATGGTTTGTAGTTTTTTCGTTAGGAAAAAGTGAAAATTGAAATGATTCGTAGTATATTTTCGATCATATTATATGTAATTATGAATAAATAATCAAATATTATATAACCGTAAATATTTAGAATATATGTTAAAAAATTTATAAGGTTACGAAAAAATAAAAATTATAAATAAATATATGTAATGAAATTAAAAAAAAGTTACTAAAGATAGTAATAATATAATTAAGTAAACTTTAAATACATAAATGATAATAGAAAATAAAAAATAAAATTTATTATAAAATTTCACACGAAATTTGAAACATAAATTGAGTTTATTTTGGTATTTATGAAATTTTAGAAAACATAATAAAATAAAGGGTCAATTACTAATAATAATAACAACTTTTTAATTTTTTATCATTTATAACATCATTTTTTATTTTTTCTCACTAATAGCATCAACTTTTGTATTTTTCATATAAATAACATCAACTTTGTATTTTGTATCCTTAATAGCATTAACTTTTGTATTCTTTTTATCATTTATAGCAACAACTCTTTAAAATTTTGCTACAACTGATTAAAAATACAAAAGTTGATGCTATAAGGATAAAAACTAAATAATGTTGTTATAAATGCTAAAAATGCGTAAAGTTGTTTCTATTTTTAGCAATTAGCCCTAAAATAAAATAAAAACTTAGGTTTTAATTTGATATGCTACTATTATTGATAAAAATATAAAAAAATGTTGCTATTTTTGAAATCTGAAAAGTTGGTGACCCGCTAAACAGGTTTGCAAATCACCAATTACTATTATTGATAGAAAAATAAAAAGTTGTTACTATAAACGATAAAAAATACAAAAGTCAATGTTATTAATGATAAATAAAAAATAACGTTACTATTAATGATAAAAATTGCAAAAGTTGTTACTATTTTTAGTCTACAAAAAATAGTTTAAATATATACAAAAATTGGATCCAAAATCAGTTAATTTAGTCCGGATAAAAATCTGGTTATTCGATCCGGCTTCAAAATTGAATATAGTTAAATCCGATCAGGTTTGAAAAACAATTCGGTTTTCTCAATCCAGTTTCGAATCGAAATCAAATATTTAAACCACCTCTATTGGTAGTTTGGGAGAAACTGGGAAGTAGGCTGGCAAAACTTTATGGATGGGTTTTGAAAAGTTCACAAAGAGCAATGGGCTTCATGCTTCATAAGTTCATAGTAAGAAACAAGTAGGATTCACTACCCAAAAAGTTACATATATAAATGTCACCGTGAAAAAAAAAAAAGGGCGTTTGGTTTGCGGATTTCCTGGGATTCACTGGGATTTGCATTTAAAATCCTGTGTTTGGTTCACAAATTTCAGTAAAGATTTAAAATCCCAGGATTTTGTAAATCAATTCCTTCTTTGTTATTTAAAAACCCAACCTCCCCTAGGATTTTAAATCCTTGTTACATTGCATTCTTCATATTAGCAAATTTTTGATAATGCAGATTCCTTGACAAAATCCTGACAAATGCAAATCCTGCATAATGCAAATC
This sequence comes from Centrapalus pauciflorus, assembly GCA_020465985.1. Taxonomy (NCBI): domain Eukaryota; kingdom Viridiplantae; phylum Streptophyta; class Magnoliopsida; order Asterales; family Asteraceae; genus Centrapalus; species Centrapalus pauciflorus. The sequence continues at coordinate 143,092 of JAANYP010001505.1, forward strand.
ATTTGACAAAATGCAAATCCCAGAGAAAAAAATCTGCGAACCAAAGGCCCACTTAGGGTTTTAACCAAACGAACCAAATAATTTGAATGGTTATTCGGTTTGGTTCGGGTTTATCGGTTCAAAGGAGATTGTCAAAACCGAATAAACCGAAAATCAAATCATCTGACCAAGTTAAGAGTGAAGACAGTGATTAGAAGTATAATAGTTCAAAATCAAACCTTTTGTGCATCTTTTAACTATAAAATTATAATCTGGTAAAATGTTTATGTACAAAAGAAAAAAAAAACTGAAGTCCTAAGCATAAAGCATCGCTTATTATCGGGTAAACTAGTTTCCCAAAGGATCTCGAAACACATGTTGGTCATTCAAGAATCGACTTGGAGCAAAATGCACCTGGTTTTTATCGTTCGATATGATGTTTGTTTTATTTTTATTGTTCTTCATGCATATTGTACAAACATTTGAATTTACAGTTGCACTTTACCTGATACGTGCAAAGGAAGCAAACGGCTCAGCAGCTTCAGCGTTCACGTTTCTTGCAGACTTGGTCACTTCTGGTGTGCCGAAAACATTCCACAATCGCAGCGTCTCATCAGCTCCCACGGATGCAACTTTATACCCATCTGGACTCTGAAACAGATAACGTAAAACATAAACATATGACAGATGTACGTTTCCATTTATATCGTTTTGGAAGTACAACGTATACATCTAATAATACCTGAGTCATATTTAGCACCCTTGAAGTATGCCCGTGAAGTTCTGTCAACTTTACCATACAAGGGTACTTCCAAAGGGTGAGTTGGTTGTCGTTGAATCCATGAGAGCTCAAAAGTTCACGCTCGTGTCGGTTCCAAAGCAAGGACGACACTTGCGACCCTGTGTTCACAGAATTCAAACACACGCCCGTGTTGGAATTCCAAAACTTAATGCATTGATCTCCAACGCCGCCACCAGAAGCCAGTAAATTGCTCTGATATGGACACCAGGCTAAAGCTTTTACAGCTGAAGTATGGTCGGAGAAGCGGTGGAGCCTTTGATTTGAAGAGAGGTTCCATATAAGAAGAAGGTTGTCATTGCCGCCGCTGGCTAGTTGTTGACCTGATGTTGACCATTTTAATCCACAAACTTCTTGTCGATGGCCTCTATACGTCCCGATGTTATGTGATCTTATTCTAACATCGTTGTTTATGATTAAACCGTCCATGCTCCCTGTTGTCAAGATGTGTTGGTTCCAATCGAGAGATCCTACTCTTAATCCATGTCCATCTCGTAAAGTCCTCAGCTGATAAATAAACATATGTAGATAAAGATTGGTAGTTAAATGGACGGGTGGGTAACGGGTCAACATGGTTAGAAGTGGCAAAATGGCTGAGTTTAGATAACAGGTCGACTTGCCCTGTGCCAAAACAGTTTGAACCGGGTAGCATTAACTCGCCAATATATTTTTTTTTTGGTCCAATTGTTATAAAATTTACAAAGGATTATGTGTTGAATATTATTAAAGAATTATACCATCAAAATATGCTATAATTTAATTTTAAAGTAGAAGAGTTTAGTAAGTATGAACAAACTTCTAGCGACTTTCCGCTCATTTGACCCATTTCCTTTTAAGCTACTATTATCTGTTTAACCTGTAATCATCCTTAATAGTTCATTATCAATGAAACGGAACCCAAGGTTGACCTGTTTTTGTATCATTGGATTAAAATTGACACCTCTATTAAAGATGTAACGCTAATTAAGAAGGTATAATTTTTGGTGTAAATGTGTAAAAGATATTGTTTTGGCGACGAAGGTTATAACAATCGACAAAATCGACCATAAAGAAAACATATACCAGCCGAATGGTAGAAGCATCCCACAGCTGAACCTCAGAATTGTTAAAGCCGACTGCAATGTGTCTTCCATCGGGTGCCCACTTGACACTTGTAACCGGGCCACTATCATCAGCGGTTGATAGAAGTTCCGAGGTTGACCCATCCGAAGCATCCCATAGATAGACACTATTTCCAAGACCGATAGCAAGAGTATTGCTAGCACCCCAATCAAGCAGATTCAAATAGTAGTCATCTACAATCTCTGGTGCATCCAAAGTCCTTTCACTAGACTGTAGTTGCCAAACAAAAAGAAGGCGTAAGAACCAAATCAACGAAGTACAACTCCAAGGGGCCTTTTGGCTCACAAAAAGGAATTCGAAGGAAATGGAATTTAAATTTTGTTTGTCTTGAACTTTTGATAACAAAAAGGGTAAAGTCATACAATAGTAATCTACTTTTGAAAATTTATCAACATGGTACGTCTACTTTTTTAAATATCGATATGGTACCTGTACTTCAATTTTTCATACCGATATCACCATATTTGTAATAGACCCCTGTTTTTCATACCATTAGAACCCTGTTTCGTATGTAAAAACCGGGCTCTATTATGTAGAATGACCATATCGATACAGAAAATTAAAGTACACGTACCATATAGACAATTAAAAAAGTAGACGTACCATATCGATAAATTTTCAAAAGTAGGTTGTTGTTGTATGGCTTTACCCCTAACAAAAATGAAGAGTTAAAATTTATTTATTTACCATCAAATTCTTTGAAAGGAATTGGACATTCCTACCAAGTCATGCATGTACTAGACTCCAACTCATACATGATTTAGATTCAAACTCACGTCCTTAACCAATACTAAAAGCTAGTTTTTATCCAATACTAAAAGGTAGATTTTATCCATCATCACCAAACATACTAATAACTAAAATTTAAATTCCAATTCCTTCAAATTCAATTCCACAAACCAAACGCCACCTAAGTTATTTATCATGAATCTCTAAGCATAATGGCCACACAATTACACATCCACCGAGCTAGCAGAATCCATTACAACTGATAGTATGCACAATAACTAGATAATGAATTGCAATGGAATAAAATGGTAATGGGAGACACGATGCAAACTGTATGTTGCACAAAACGAATAGCATATCAGGAAGTTTAACGAAGAAAGATGGAGCAAATTACAAAAAAATCACAGTGCACATTTTGAGGCATAATAAGATGTGTTCAAACCATTCACATAAAATAGCAGAGAGAGACAGAGATAAAAGAATTACTTGTGAAATATGTCTCATACGCTTCACACATTTCGACTTGGGCGAAATTGGGGATGCTTCTTTGAAACCGTCTAGTGGAGGGGGTGGCTTGTTTTTAAATGATAAGATTCGTGTCCTGTTAATGTTAAAGATTTCTGCAAGCTGCTTCCGGTAATTTTCTCTCCAAGGTGAACAAGGAGAGGCACTTTCCTTTTCAATCTTCCTAGCTGTAAGCATGTAGTTTGCATAGTCAAAATCCATTGCAGCACGATTTGGTATGAACCTGTCCAACTATCATACCAAAATAGGAAGTTTCAGGATAAAAATTAAAGAATTTAAAAAAATTTATACATGAATAATCACTATTAACATTCAAGAACAGAAGTGTAACACCCCATCACAAAATACTGAAATATGGCTGAAATATACACCATATACACACTTATTTCTTTTCGGACACATAAATACACTTTCAGATAATCAAGCTAACAGTCTCAATTGCTTGAAAATGAATTCCAAATCCAAAAATATACATTTATCAATTGAATAAACCCTAGAAAATCACAATCTTAGATTCCAAAGCCTTTCTTCTATCACTACAAAATCATTTTCTGCTCACACCTTCTTCTCACAATTAAACAACCTTATCTATAATTTCTCAAGTCCAGTTAACTTTCACAAATTCCTAATCAATAAAACCCACACAATAGGAAACATCCTAAACATAAACTACAACAACACATATATACAATCAGCACCAAGAAACCTCATATAACACAAAGAATCTCTTCAAATCCTAATAAACCCTAATTTTCAAAAAAATATTAATCAGTAAAACCTAACATTCATAAACACTTACGTTCTCATCACGAGAATTCCTTCTTCTATGCTTTCCATTCGAACGAGAAGATGATCGGACGGACACGGACAGATCCCCTGCATCCATAACCAAAATTAAGATAAAGAAACAACAAAAATGTACATAAAAAACAAAATTATACTTAAAACAAATAACGATAAACTAATTAAGAGTATAAATGGAAATGTTAAAGAGGATTGATTGGAAGAAGAGGAAGATCGAGCTGCGTTAATGGCGGAATCGAGCGATTAAGAGAAAGAAACTTAGTGTTGTTTGGATTCAATTGTTTGCAACGGCTATGAGAATTATATACGTTTTTGTTTGATTGGTCCGGTTCGGGTAATGGATGGATCGGGTTCGGATCATAATGACAATGGGCCGAATATTAAAATAATGGAATAAAAATTTACACTTAATTCCTCTTAAAATAAAATTTTATTGGATAAAAACAGATAGTTTTTGAAATTCATAATGATTACGAATTTTAAAAAATAAACAAAAGTTATTCTTAATTATTAATTAATTTTATAAAGTAAAAACTCACAATTAAAGTTACTATTTATATGGGTGTATATTAATGTTGGAACAAAATAAAATCAAATGATAGACACTTATTTTTTATTTAAAAACTATTAAGTATAAACTGATGTTTGTATTAAACACAAAAAATATGTTGTCTTAATTAAAAATAATACGGTTTAGGTTTTGAGTTGACCAAACTGGCATATTACATTTCTCTTCGAGGTTATGAAGCTTTTGTTCATGACACTGCTCCGTTTTTACGAACCTGACAATGTTTGTTGAAAAGTTCGATCAACTTGTCATCGGGCAGTGCTAATTTTTGCTTTATGTTTCGGTGGTTCTTGGAATCGAACTTCATCGGATTTGGGAAATTGGGCATCCGTTGAAGTTGTGTATGTATTCGAGCCGAATGTTTTTGTTTGTTTGGGAGGTTGGTCATTCATTGGAGGTTGGGTCTTCCATTTTGGATGATCACATACCACCTCCCAACATTTGGTGTGCCTAAAAGACTTGTTATCGTGTGTCTCTTTATGTTCGACATGTGCCATTTTAATCATATTGGTATCACTTGTACCGCTCATGTTTTGTCGAACGAGGTTGTTGTATATTTGGCCAACCTCTCATGTGTTTTTACTCAAATCTCTCCAATTTGAAGTAACTTGATGATGTGAACGATTAATTCCTTGTTTAAAGTGTTTCAAGAATCGTTTCGTTATGTGTTTCCAAAAAGAGTTAGAAGTTTGTTTGTTATCTCGTATCGGGTCTTCCGACGCATTTATTTAAGCAGTCATGCATGCGACTTCTTCTGCTGGAGTCCATAGAATCACTTTTGTCTTCGTCAGCTTTGATGAAGCGGCAATTTCTTGTGCTTCATTGTCTGATAGAGGAGTAACTTGTGATTTCACGTCACCGTCTTCGAAATTATCTGAAATATGTGTCGGCTCACAGTATTGCGATGCTTGATGTGTCAAACAGCTAGGTCGTCGTGGTTGCGAAAATTGTGGTGGCGAATTGGGTGAAACCTTAAGGTGCAAAACCAGACAAAAATGTAGAAATTTGCATTTTGCAGAATTACATAGGTGAAATTTGTGGTGGCGAGTACACTGTGAATTGGGCTGGCGGAGGCGAATATTATGTTTGGAATGGCGAATACGTTGTCAATGACAAAAATAGATCGTCGAATTCGGAAGCAATTTCTTTTCCACGTCATTTGGATTTCCTACGAGATGCATTTTGTTAGGAAGGATCTGAACATAAATATTAATTAATACATAATTATTAGAGATTCATACTAACGGTGTCCAATAATTATATCCACAATGTTATGACTAATTTAAAATTTTCTATTATAGATTTAGATTTAAGTGACCATCATTATAAAATTCTAATTACAATATGTCATTTGAATAATCATTTCAAGTATCTTTTGTAATTATTTCTAACCTCAGTAATAATATATTTATCAAGGGAAGTCAACTACCAACCACCCAAATTGTCTTCATGATTGCCGAAACAACAAGTTTCACTTCAAGGGATTCGAACCCATGAGCAATAGAGCTTGGCTTAGTAAATTCATTTCACCTGTTAATAGTACTTGAGATGTATGGGAAATGAGGGATACACAAATATGATTTGCTTAGTGAGTTACTAGATTGATATGATATGCAATGCATATAACAATGTATAATAACAATTCATAAAGGTAAGATCTGTCAAATGAAGAGATACCACTGGTCCAAGGGGAGACCCTAAGACCAGCCCAAATGTGAGAAAAAAACCCAAGCAATAGAAATCATTCCAACAGGTCAAGAGGGAGCCTCAAGAAACTGCACGTTGTAAAGCCCGGTTAGAACCATGACATGGCAACCATAAGACCAACCGGCACCCGAAGTCTGAGCACCTACACCCTAAGATTTTTCGGTGTAGGGATTTTATACGCACAAAGATACAGTAGGGGCGTTTAAACATGAATGATAATAAGCTGGACGCATAGGCTTGACATGGTAAATATGAAAAGATATCAAGGAGTAAACGAAATGTATAAGCCACACATGGATATCCAAGTATAAGTATCATGATGAAAATGAGTACAAATACACCATGACAATGTGTGTGTGTGTGTGTGTGTGTCTATATATATATATATATATATATATATATATATATATATATATATATATATATATATATATATATATATATATATATATATATATATATATATATATATATATAATATGGATCTCGTGAGAAGAATTTTTGGTGAGATTAGATGAGAAGTAATCACAGGATGCCACATGTCATCACTTCCTGATTAAGATTTGGGGCAAATTAGTCATCTTAGAATATGATTGTATCTCTAAATTAGGAAGGTATTCAATTTTAATAAATACATTACCAAGATTCAATTTATCTTATTTTTGTAAACTAATTATTTTAATAAATACACTAACCAAATTTTTTGAATTTTAAATTTACTGTTAATTTAGTGCGACTAAATCAATGATAATATATTCAAATGATACATCAATTTGCCGTCTAATACTCTACTCAAATTATACATTAAAAGTACATTGATTCAACACTGAATTTTGTTTATGTAAACCATTGAATCATACACAAATGTTGATCCAGGAATCTTTTTGTAAAACGATGGTCCAATGCTACTTTAATAATAATGTTTCAATGGCTCATTGATACCAATAAATTATTGATACATTAATTCATTATTTAGACAATTGATACAGTTTACTAAAACGTTGATCCGCTGACTTAATAATATATTTACACAGCTGATTCAATATTAATGAAATTGAACCACTAATTTCATAATGCATTGATTTGTTAAATACTACAATTGAAGATACATCAATCCATCATGTGATACATTGATTCAGTAAAAACTAATTTAATACAACACTGATTCAAAACTAAACTCGATTAACAACACTTCTTAAAGAGAGAGATTAGGAGACCTAAATTGTTTGTTGTTCGATCGGTGGTGTAAAGATCTCCGATTTCTTTGAAGGCAATGGTGGATGGACCGTCGATAGGGTTTATAGGAACGTGTCGTATAGACGACAAAATTAATTGATGGCAGAGCCACCAACAATGACTTCTTAAATGGGGTTGGTAACGTAGACGGTCACAGTGGAAGAATTTCTACTAATCGATGTTATGTTTCTTGATGGTTTTGAAGATCTTTGATCAATTCCATATGACGATAAGTCGGCTTCGTTGTCGGTGGTTCTTGGTTGCGGTGGCTAGCTTACCGACAATGAAAGAGTAGATGGAAGACAGAAAATTTTCTTGGGAGCATTTGAGAGATACAAAGGAAAGAGAGAAGACACAATTTAAGGATTTTGACTTGAGAGAGATAATGAGGGAGAGAGACTACATGTAATTTTGGAATTAGATATCTTGTTGATTTTGCTTTCCTAAATTAACTCAACAATAATTTCTCTTTGATTTCTAAAAAATGTTTAATTTAAATTACAATAATTATTGACTAAACTACCCCTAGCACTAATTAATATATAATGGCGCAAGTCATCATATTACTCATTCTCACATCTTCTCACCATAAGTTTCTTCTCACGTGATCCTATATATATATATATATATATATATATATATATATATATATATATATATATATATATATATATATATATATATATATATATATATATATATATATATATATATATATATATATATATATATATATATATATATATATAGACACACACACACATAGAGAGAATTCGTATCGGTTTTTCATTAAAAAAATAAACTTTTTAATCGTAGTAAACTCACAACAGAAGTTTTTAAAAATTTATGAATTTCGTAACGAATATCAAGTAAAACATAAGATAAGTAACGTGAAAGCATATAAAAATCGTACCTTTGTAGTTGATAACAAAAACACACGGCTGAGAATCTTTCAGTATCCACCGGTGATGACACGATCGAGCGACGCTAGTTACACAATAACACAAGAAGAACGGGAATACCAAAACAAAAACAATAATTGTTTTGGTTGGTCGAGGAATACACACACAATTGTGTTCGTGTGTTCTGTTTTTGTGTCACACACTTTTTTTCACTGGCCGTATGTGTGTGTACATACATACATACATACATACATACATACATACATACATACATACATATATATATATATATATATATATATATATAAATTTAGGTTCAAGTGAGTACCACTTATAATGCAGCGCACCAGAAGGTACCACTGTGGCACCCTTGCCACAACAACCACCAATTACAATACACCCAGGATTAATCACCATCATACAATAACATAATGATCTGATAACCTAAATTAAGTGCGGAAGCATTTAAAAGCATAAATAAAGTAGTGCAACAAGTGTTAAACACCCTACGGTGCTATAAGGTACCAAGTCTAAGACTACACACCCATACATTTATTACAATCATCCAGAATATAATACAACATTGTCCAAATCACGATTACCGATTAAATAGTGACGAGTCTCCCAAATCTTCCCCAAACGACCTAACTAGAAGGTCCAGCAGTAGATTTTCCTTTGCCTGTAAAAATACAACAACTAAAACGTAAGCGAATGCTTAGTGAATACATAGATTACGCATTTTATAAGTCTTTATGAAGCCCAAGAGTAATCCCGACGACAAACGTCGTATACTCTCTTCGTACACCAAGTACGGACCAGAGCCGCAGCCCCTTCGAGCCCAAAGCTCGACATTTACACATACCATCTGAGACAAACGTACGATCGGGGATGACATACTGCCTACCGGACCTGGAGGGATCAGCTCCAGCGTCATATAGCGCAGTAACATCAGAGTAATCGATGCGACCCACCGGTCCATCACTAGATGCACAACAACCGAAAGGACATGCAACAAGTAAGAATGTGCATCTAAATCTACGCAAGTTAGTAGAATTCCAAACAATCAATGAAACAACAGGTCTCAGCAGGCAAAGCTTACATAAAACAAATATAAACATGCGAAATCTACTGTACTCACAGTGGGTGCGTAATTATCTTTTAACCGATATTATTTCTCTTCGGGCTTTCAACCGGATCCACCAAGTACCCCACTGTGGGTTAAACAACACCACAAGGGACCTGTTATATCAATTACAACAATTTCCTCATATCATTAACCGTTTAAATCATAAAAATCAAGTCTCGTAAGTTTTGTAATGTTTTCCCCCATTTCGGGTCTATATCCAAATTTGAACTATAACTAAGTTTGAAACTCATTTCAAGTTCCTATATTGACCCTTTTGAATAACTCTTGCCATTCTATGTGTTGTTTATAAGTTTCATTCAAAATACACGAGTCTAGGGAGTAGTATTCTAAATTTTAGGCATTAAACTCGAATTTAATAGGTTAGATTCGAAATCAAGCATCAGATTCGAAGCTTATGCATCAGATTCGAACCCCTATGTCAGATTCGAACTCACCTTCGAATATAGGGTTAGATTCGAACCCCACTTCGAGTCTAGGCTTAGATTCGAAGCCCTCCCCTTAGAATCTAACGGTACACACTCGAATCTAGCACCAAACTCGAGTTTGTTCTTGCATTTCGACTCTGTTCTTGACATATTCGAGTCTGTTCATCATTTCAACTTAAATCCTTCATTTCTAAGGCTAAAATCACTAATATATCATGTATAATACCTAGATTCGATTCTACTATGCATATATTATCACATTCCAACAATGTTTCAAGCAAAACAAGCTTAAATTTGCATAAAATGATAGATTCGAAATTTTAGTTTCTACAAAACCGAAACCATAATCTTAGAAAGGTCGATTCTTACCTAAATTCGCACGAAATCTGAAATCTGTTTGTAGATTGCTGTTGTACTCCTCGATACCTTTCCGATGACGTATAATTCTCGAAAATCTGACGGTCGGTTTGTGATATATCTTAGAGAGATGTAGAGTGAAAATTTCTAGAGAAATAAAGTAGTGAGAGAGTGTAAACTAGAAAAATGAAGCCTATTGCCCTTTATATACTACTTTCGTCATTTTGCACATTTCACCACTCGACTTAACCGGTTCCATAAAATACTGATTTAATCTTAGATTTATCATAAATAACTTTTAAATTCATAATACTCCACAAAATTGATTCTGAGTTCAATTTTCTTAAAAATAGCAACAAACTTGCTAAATATCCAAATACATAATAATCGCCCAAATTCAACTTAAATATATATAAGTTTTCCACTTAATTAACGAAAATACATCAAATTAAATCCGTGGATGTTACAGCATGGGCTCCACCACGCTCAACTTCGTCCTCGAAGTTACTCGGACTCAAACAGTTTCGGATACTTTCTTAACATTTCTGACTTAGTTTCCCATGTATGATTTGCTCCTTTATGATGCTTCCAACGTACAAGCACCATTTCTATCTCCTTGCTTCTCAATTTCTTCATCTTAGTATCTAACACACACTCCGGCTCTTCAACATATCGGAGCCTTTCATCAACTTGCAGTTCAGTATGGTCGGCCCAATCCTCGTTACTAGAAGTAAATGACTTTCGAAGATTTCCAACGTGAAACACCGGATGTATGCCCGACATCTCTTCAGGCAATTCCAAACGGTATGACTGATTCCCCACTTTTTCGGTTATCTTAAATGGTCCGACGAATCTCGGAGCCAACTTTCCCCTTTTCACAAAACGAGTAACACCCTCATGGGTGATACTTTCAGATAAACCCAGTCATTTACTTCAAAGTTGATCGGTTTGTGCCTTCTGTCATAATAACTCTTCTGTCGGTCCTGAGCCGCTTTCATGCTCTGCCTAATCAACTGTATCTTCTCGTTTGTTTCTTGAAGCAAGGCCGGCCCAGCGATTGGTGTGTCACCCGTTTCTCTCCAACATGTAGGAGTCCTACATTTCCTTCCATACAAAGCCTCGAACGGCGCTTTCTTGATTGTCGCATGATAGCTATTATTGTACGAAAACTCTATCAGTGGCAAATGATCATCCCAGTTGCCACCGAGATCTAACACACAAGCTCTCATCATATCTTCCAAAGTAAGGATCGTTCGTTCACTTTGGCCATCGGTTTGCGGATGATAGGCCGTACTCATTACGATTCTCGTTCCTAACCCTTCTTGCAGTGCCGACCAAAAATTCGAAGTAAATCGGCTATCCCGATCCGATACAATAGACTTAGGCACTCCATGCCTAGAAACAATCTCGTTCATGTAAATTTGAGCTAATTTCTCCAACGAATAACTTTCACGAATCGGTATGAAGTGAGCCGACTTTGTTAACCGATCCACGATTACCCAAACTGCATCATGCTGTCGCTTAGTCTTTGGCAGCTTTGTAACAAAATCCATTGTAATGTGCTCCCACTTCCATTCCGGAATAGGAAGCGGCTGCATACTGCCGTACGGTTGTTGATGCTCGGCCTTTACCAACCGCCAAGTCCTACATCGTTCAACATACTGCCCTATGTCCTTTTTCAATCCCGGCCACCAGAAATCTGCCTTCAGTTCATTGTACATCTTTGTGCTTCCGGGATGTACAGAAAACTTGGATTGATGCGCTTCTTCGACGATCACATTCCTCATACCACCATATTTCGGCACCCAAATTCTTCCGTACATACCTTTTAATCCCCATTCACTAGTTTCCATATCTTTAAGTTGTACTCTTATATCTTCATCACCAACATTTTCGTCTTTCAAGGCTTCCTCTTGAGCGGCCTTGACATCATCTATAATAGTAGACGTTAACATAGTAGATGTCGTCATATAGCAGCAATCCTTAGCATACGCTTTCCGGCTCAAGGCATCGGCTACTACATTAGCCTTTCCGGGGTGATAAAGGATTTCACAATCGTAATCCTTTATTAGCTCCATTGATCGTCTCTGCCTCATATTGAGCTCCTTCTGACTGAAAATGTATTTCAAACTCTTATGGTCCGTGTATAATTGGCACTTAGTCCCGTAGAGATAATGCCTCCATAACTTCAATGCGAATGTTACCGCAGTCAACTCGAGGTCATGAGCCGAATAATTCTTCTCATGCTGCTTCAACTGCCTTGAAGCATAAGCAATTACTTTCCCGCGCTGCATTAGTACCGCGCCTAATCCTAACCTTGAAGCATCGGTGTACACCACGAAGTCCTCATTGCCCTCCGGTAGAGCAAGTATCGGCGCTTCGCTTAGTGCCTTCTTCAGAACCTCGAATGCTTCTTGCTGTATGGTTTCCCAAACAAAGGGTGCATTCTTCTTCGTTAATGCCGTCAACGGAACTGCAATCTTTGAAAAGTCCTTTATAAACCTCCTATAATATCCCGCCAACCCAAGAAAACTCCTGATTTCTGTAGCTGATTGTGGCGGTTCCCAATTCCTTATAGCCTCAACTTTAGCTGGATCAACCGAAATCCCAGCTCCAGATATAACATGTCCCAAAAATTGAATCTGTTGCAACCAAAACTCACATTTTGAGAATTTGGCATACAACTTTTCCTTCCGTAGCAGTTCCAACAACTCCTTTAAATGATCTGCATGTTCAGTTTCAGTCTTAGAATACACCAAAATGTCGTCAATGAACACAATCACTAACTTATCTAACATTGATCTGCAAACTCGGTTCATTAGATCCATAAAGACAGCTGGGGCGTTAGTTAACCCGAATGGCATCACAAGAAACTCGTAATGCCCATACCGAGTTCTGAAAGCTGTCTTCGGCACATCTTCTTCTCGTACCTTCAACTGATGGTACCCCGACCTTAAATCAATCTTAGAAAACACACTAGCCCCATGTAGCTGATCAAACAAGTCGTCTATCCTCGGCAGAGGATACTTGTTCTTAATCGTCAATTTATTCAGCTCCCGGTAATCTATGCACATCCTCATCGTGCCATCTTTCTTCTTTACAAACAGCACCGGGGCTCCCCACGGCGATGAACTCGGCCGAATGAAGCCCTTATCCAACAATTCTTGCAGCTGTGTCATCATTTCCTTCATCTCGGTTGGGGCAAGACGATAAGGAGAACGAGCTACCGGTGCAGCTCCAGGGATCAAGTCAATCCTAAATTCTACTTGTCTTTCAGGCGGCACGCCAGACAAGTCTTCCGGAAACACATCCGGGAATTGTGAAACAACCGGCACATCGGCCAAAGTTCTCTTCTCTGCCTTAGCATCAATCGCATATGCTAAGTATGCATCACATCCCTTTGCAACAAGCTTTCGAGCTCTTGCAATAGTCAGCAAACACAGATCCCCGCTTCTCCTATCCCCATATATACATATCTCACGCCCCTCCGGGGTAGTTATCTTTATCATTCGGCTTTTACACACTATATGGGCTTCATTCTCGATCAACCAGTTCATTCCGACTATCACATCAAACTCGCTGAACTCTATCGGAATCAGATCTAAATTGAAGACTACATCTTCAATTACTAATGTGCAATTTCGGTATACATGATCTACCTTAACTAAAGTATTACTAGCAGTTTCAATATCAAGTATAGCAGACAACTTAGACAGTGGCATAGCAAGTCTTTGTGCAAACACAGTAGAAACAAACGACCTATTGGCACCCGAATCAAATAAAACTCGTGCAGGCATAGAATTAACTATGAACGTACCCGTGACGACCTCCGGATTTTCCCTTGCCTCCTCTGCAGTTATCTGAAAAGCACGAGCAGGTGCCCTCTGTGACTGACCCCGGCGGTTAACTGAACCACCACTCGAACCTCCAGACGATCGTGTTGATGATGGGACAGCAGCCGTTGGAGCATTCTTCCTACAATTCCTGCTATATTGACCCCACACTCCACACTTATAACAAGCTTCACCCTTCCTTGGGCAGTCATTCTGAAAATGGCCCAGCTCCCCACAACAAAAACAAGCACGTCCGTTAGTGCATTTGCCAAAGTGCTCCAGATGACATTTATTGCAATACTGCGGCTCAGTGTTGATGGAGTATGCACGCGCACGACCGCGATCAGATGAACCAGATTGTCGGCGATACGACTGTTGAGGTGAGTACTGTGAAGATCGGGAAGAACCAGAATATCCTCCCTCGCGTTGGCGCTTCGGCGGTGACGACTGTGTTGGATTGGTGGAAGCAGTAGCAGACCCGATCGAGTAGCCTGACATAATCAAGATCTATTCTACATTTCTGGCAGCCTCAAGTAAGCCAGCAAATGTAGGGTAACGGACGTTGCTCATAACCCTCCTAATCTCAATATCCAGACCAGCCTCGAACCAGGTCACCTTCCTTTCTTCAGTATCAACTTGATGAGGCGCGAACAAACTCAGCCTCGTGAACTCCACAGCATACTGGGACACAGTCTTAGTTCCCTGCATCAGTGCCATAAACTTTGCTTCCAACCTCCGGCGCTCATCAACCGGACAGTATTGCTGAGTGAATAGGTCCTTGAACTCAGCCCAAGTCATAACAGAAACCTTCTCCATTGTCAAAGCGTTCACCATAGCATTCCACCACATAATTGCGTCATTAGTGAACATAGCAGTTGCATACCGAACCATATCCTTCTCAGCACAATCGCTGATTCGGAATGTTCTTTCAGTAGCTGTTATCCATTCAAGTGCGGCAACAGCATCCCCTAAACCGTTAAACTCCACCGCCCCGTTTCCTTTAAAATCCTTAAACCGACAACCCCTGGGCTTATTAGATGACCCAGTGTTGTCATCTTGTTCCTCATTATTTCCCTCCCTTTCTTTTTCTTTGTTCTTTCTTTTATCTTCTCTTCTCTTAGCATCGGCCTCATCTCGAGCCCGAAACTGATCCTGAATCATTTTGTTCTGTTCAGCCATCAAGGCTAGCATCATCTCTCTGGCTTCTTCAGGTGTCATTCCTCCTCCAGACATGTTCTGTAATATAAACATATAATTTGTTTAGCAACATGTCATAAATTTAAAGACACCATTCATTTGTCCCGTATAATAGTCAATCCCTATAATTACTAGATCGTAACATATCTTAGTTCAGATCATTACTTAAACCACTACATATCATTACCTAATGTTTGAGATCAAGACCTCACGGACACTTGAATCTCAAACAACTGCTCTGATACCATCTCGTGTGGCACCCTTGCCACAACAACCACCAATTACAATACACCCAGGATTAATCACCATCATACAATAACATAATGATCTGATAACCTAAATTAAGTGCGGAAGCATTTAAAAGCATAAATAAAGTAGTGCAACAAGTGTTAAACACCCTACGGTGCTATAAGGTACCAAGTCTAAGACTACACACCCATACATTTATTACAATCATCCAGAATATAATACAACATTGTCCAAATCACGATTACCGATTAAATAGTGCCGAGTCTCCCAAATCTTCCCCAAACGACCTAACTAGAAGGTCCAGCAGTAGATTTTCCTTTGCCTGTAAAAATACAACAACTAAAACGTAAGCGAATGCTTAGTGAATACATAGATTACGCATTTTATAAGTCTTTATGAAGCCCAAGAGTAATCCCGACGACAAACGTCGTATACTCTCTTCGTACACCAAGTACGGACCAGAGCCGCAGCCCCTTCGAGCCCAAAGCTCGCATTTACACATACCATCTGAGACAAACGTACGATCGGGGATGACATACTGCCTACCGGACCTGGAGGGATCAGCTCCAGCGTCATATAGCGCAGTAACATCAGAGTAATCGATGCGACCCACCGGTCCATCACTAGATGCACAACAACCGAAAGGACATGCAACAAGTAAGAATGTGCATCTAAATCTACGCAAGTTAGTAGAATTCCAAACAATCAATGAAACAACAGGTCTCAGCAGGCAAAGCTTACATAAAACAAATATAAACATGCGAAATCTACTGTACTCACAGTGGGTGTGTAATTATCTTTTAACCGATATTATTTCTCTTCGGGCTTTCAACCGGATCCACCAAGTACCCCACTGTGGGTTAAACAACACCACAAGGGACCTGTTATATCAATTACAACAATTTCCTCATATCATTAACCGTTTAAATCATAAAAATCAAGTCTCGTAAGTTTTGCAATGTTTTCCCCCATTTCGGGTCTATATCCAAATTTGAACTATAACTAAGTTTGAAACCCATTTCAAGTTCCTATATTGACCCTTTTGAATAACTCTTGCCATTCTATGTGTTGTTTATAAGTTTCATTCAAAATACACGAGTCTAGGGAGTAGTATTCTAAATTTTAGGCATTAAACTCGAATTTAATAGGTTAGATTCGAAATCAAGCATCAGATTCGAAGCTTATGCATCAGATTCGAACCCCTATGTCAGATTCGAACTCACCTTCGAATCTAGGGTTAGATTCGAACCCCACTTCGAGTCTAGGCTTAGATTCGAAGCCCTCCCCTTAGAATCTAACGGTACACACTCGAATCTAGCACCAAACTCGAGTTTGTTCTTGCATTTCGACTCTGTTCTTGACATATTCGAGTCTGTTCATCATTTCAACTTAAATCCTTCATTTCTAAGGCTAAAATCACTAATATATCATGTATAATACCTAGATTCGATTCTACTATGCATATATTATCACATTCCAACAATGTTTCAAGCAAAACAAGCTTAAATTTGCATAAAATGATAGATTCGAAATTTTAGTTTCTACAAAACCGAAACCATAATCTTAGAAAGGCCGATTCTTACCTAAATTCGCACGAAATCTGAAATCTGTTTGTAGATTGTTGTTGTACTCCTCGATACCTTTCCGATGACGTATAATTCTCGAAAATCTGACGGTCGGTTTGTGATATATCTTAGAGAGATGTAGAGAGAAAATTTCTAGAGAAATAAAGTAGTGAGAGAGTGTAAACTAGAAAAATGAAGCCTATTGCCCTTTATATACTACTTTCGTCATTTTGCACATTTCACCACTCGACTTAACCGGTTCCATAAAATACTGATTTAATCTTAGATTTATCATAAATAACTTTTAAATTCATAATACTCCACAAAATTGATTCTAAGTTCAATTTTCTTAAAAATAGCAACAAACTTGCTAAATATCCAAATACATAATAATCGCCCAAATTCAACTTAAATATATATAAGTTTTCCACTTAATTAACCAAAATACATCAAATTAAATCCGTGGATGTTACAACCACTCTTAAAAGTAATTGTTTTGAAATTTTTTTCATAAACATGTTCCAATTAACATTACACAGATGGTATGTAAGTTTCACGCACATTCACACACTATGAAGTATATGAAATAATGCATCATATAAATGTACGTTCACATATATGCAAATTTATATAAGTGTACATTCACATCATTTTTAAGGAGTTCAGAAATGTGAATGTATGTGAAATTTACATATGATCTTTATAATGTTAATTAAACATGTTTATGAAAAAAATTTCAAAAAAGTTTTATTAAAGGTGGTATCTCCGGTGCGATGCATAATGAGTGGTACTCTCTCGAACCATTATATATATATATATATATATATATATATATATATATATATATATATATATATATTATTACTAAGAGTTTTGATTTATTTAAACTCTAATATAATAATATAATATATATATATATATATATATATATATATATATATATATATATATATATATATATCCTAATAATTATTTTTATTATTTAAACCTTATATAATTATTTATATATTTATATATCCATTAATAGTATTAATCTTTTATACATTATCTTATAATATATAAATGACTAGATAATTTTTTATAATTATCTCTATTTACTTGTTTATAATTACTCATCCGATTATCTAATAATAGATGATAATATTAATTCAATTAAATACATCTTTTATTTAATATCCAATAGTAAATAAAAGACTATATAATTATTTAATTATCATCCAATGACAATTAAATGTCCACAATATCTAATATTGCACTTTTAGTTCCTGTACTTTGAGATATAATTAATCACCTATTAATTAAATCTCAATAATCATTTCGTGTCATAAATAATATCCAATATCATTTATTCAATTGTTTAATTGCATCTGCTCAATGGTGCTCATCGGTGTGACCCTCAATTGTTCTATGAAATCAGCCATGATGCAGTAGTGATGTCATCTTTACACACCATACACTAACATACTCCCACTTGTGTAAAACGACATACTATCCTGCAGCATGCGCCTAAACGAGGTCATGGCTAGACACTTTAGGCAACCAATGTCATAAAAACTCTGACTCCCATTCGGGCATTTTTGTTGAAACGACATTCCAAAAAGAAAATTAGGTTATATCCCATGCATCGCGATATTTCAATGTGAAAGATAGGCATGGATTAGATCAACCGTAGTAAACACGATTTTGTTTCTCGACTCCCTGATCTCATAATAACTATAACAGACAGAGTAAAACATATTAGTTCCATCCGAGCACGGCCATGCATTTCTTTCAATATCAATCGCCAAGGGGCCCAGGAATATCTCTTCACGCTTAAAAGAAGGTACAAATCCCAGCTTGACTATCTTGGCCTCCAACACAACTCCCACTGCATCCAGCCTCGAACCGTTATGATCACCCAGTTACGGATGACGTCAGATTAGGCCAAGCGTACAACGACATTCACACTGAAGTACGTAGACAACTTAGGTACTAAGGATTATCCATTTGAGACTACTCATAACTATGATCCACAAAGTGGTCTCAATCGGTGGGTCTGTCCAATATTTATTCGCAAAAATGCGAATTTGGTTCAACCTTTGCCATATTCATCACCCTTGAATATCAACCAAAAACCACTGTAGCTTTTTAATTCTCGTTCTGGTTCCCACGACAACAAGCAACTCTAGACTAATTTTAGAATAAATTCAAATTTTATTCTTGGATTCCTAAACCATGCAAAATAGAACAACACTAAAGATATCATATTGATCTCCTTTATCTCAATAAACACAACATGATTTCCATAAATTTAATGTTACTGTTCCTTTATCAAATGTAACAGTAATATGATCAATCGAAAAATTAATCTCAGACATGATCTATATTGGGAGTGTTCTATAGTTAGCTGATTTAACTTCATTAATCTTTGAAAAATTTCACTAGTTCTTTATTACAAGTTCTTGTAATATTATTTAGATCCCATCTGAATATCCTTACAAATTTATATCCATTATCTTTGGAGCAACTGGTAAATCACTCTTAAATACACCATGATTAATATTTAGGAGCTCTAGCAATCCATATTAATTGCTATTAGTGATACGTCTAGATGTTTAGTCTTGAGACTGACAGTATGCGGTTTATCTATATCTTAACAAGATATCTTAATTATATAACTTTGTGTTCAAGATTTGTGATATGTATCCACAACCACCACTATCTACAACATTTCGTTGTGATGTTCCGTCAAGTTTGCCAACGAGTGTTTAAACAAGTCAAAGACTATTACGTGACTAACCATAACACAAGTTGTATACATTTCACATGTAATTTTATAAATTGTAATCATGTCTTGTCTAAACAATCCTGACTTATCAAGTTTTTAACTGTTTCTAACAAGTTAAGTGAATTAAGCTCCATGTAACTCATTTACATTTAATTCTGCATTTTAATAGTTTCATCTATATAATCACATATGAATATCCACTCATATAATCTCTTGAACTCACTTTCAGTAGTTTACAAATTCAATGAAACTTCATTCGAACAGTTGAACAAACAGTATTACACAACAACATAGTACCCTTTTTTTTAATCTAAATACGACTACTATCTTGTCCAATCTCTATTGACAAGTTACCATTCAGGCTCCACTTGAATTAATAGTCTATAACCATGGCTTAATAATTTTAGACAATAGGAATTTCAAGCAATAAATTTTCAACTCCAAAAATTTCTTTATTTATCCCATAAATACTTGGAAGCAATTCAACTACAAAATTATTTACTACACCATGATAAACTATTGATGACGTGAATAAAATAGTGTCCAACAGAGAATTCTCTAAGATGTCTCTATGCTCCCACTGGTCCTGTCATCTCTTTTCACTTCTCTCCAGTCCTTGCAGACATTATGCATAAAACTTTGTTCAATTGGGTATCACATATCCAATAACTATAAAAGTGAATGATTCAGATACCCGAAGTCTCAATGCGGTCAACCTTGACTGTTTCCAAGTACTTGGGACAATTTCTTTTCCAGTGTCCAATTTCCTAGCACTCAAAGCATTTTTCATCCTTGGATTTGACTTCTTTGGTTCTAGGCTTGAGTTACTTCTTAGCTTTAACCTCCGGCTTGGGAACTTGTTTTCCCTTCCGTATCTTTTCCTATATTCTCTCCTTAATCATTCGCTCAGCAGTCTAGAACATCTAATGCAGCCCAATGACCGTATTCTCGATATTATGCAATTTTTAACTTAAAATCCTTCAATTAGGAATTGAGAATTAGATCCGTAGCCATCTCATGTGTCACGAGATACCCAAGTCTGCTAAGATAATCTGAATAACCTTTCATCTTCAGCACATGAGGTCTAATAGTTGTTACTTCTGCCATTTTGCAGGAGTTCAGAGCCCTAGTCATATTATATCTCTGAGTCCGAGCCTAAGTCTGGAACATATCCTTTAGCTGGCGATACATTTGGTAAGTTTGGACATCCATAAGGTTAGTCTGCAGCTCAGATGTCATGGTCGCTAGCATTAGACTGACAATATCGATCGCATCCTCAGAGTGCTTTCATGGAAATTTCTCTCCTCAATTGTAGTAGTCTCTGCAGGAGCAGGTCCTAGTGCCCTTTCCAGAACATACGACTTTCGCTTCGTCCTCAGAACAATTGTCAGATTTATTCCCAGTCCAAAAAATTGCTTCCTCTGAGTTTTTTTTGTCCAGAATGGACCTCAGAGTAGCAGTGTTATGCACTTGAGAAGGATTAGCAAAAGGAGGAAGTAGTGGAAGGATATTGATGTTATCATTGTTGTTGTTGTTATTGTTATTGTCATTGTTATTGTTATCATTTAAACCGTTTTTACCTCTGCCTCTTCTAACCATCTAAAAATATTTTTTAAAAATTAGTATTTGATTAACCATTAATAAATCAATAACCCAAAATTTAGAAAATGATTTATTAATCCTAAGAACCCTTTTACTTATTCATGCACCTAAAGGAGGTTGAACCTACATAAGTAAGCTACTTAAGCAGACAACTTATTACCAATTACAACTTCCTTGTAACTCTTAGATCTTATGAGATTTTCAATTTCTCAAATTGATCATGTTTAATCTCATCCACGCATTGGGCAACAGTCTTACTGAGGAACCATCACTGACACACACCATATAACAACTGCAAGTCACTAGCTCAAGTCTCACTTAGGATCCACAATGGTCACCTCACAGCTTTCCGAGTTTGCGGCGTAAGCACTCAACGAAGGCTAGACCTACTTACGACCAACGGTCACCGTGAGTGCCACTATATAGACAGCGTAGTGTTACATTTTTAATTTGGGTTTTAACCAGTGTCCTACCAAGAACTAGTGGCCAATTAGGTCAGTCGGCGGGCAGGATCCTTTCCGTTATAAACCTTTCGGAAATTCGAACAACCATAGCCCGAGCTTGACTACCATAGACATCACCTATTCTGGTAAACAGACCAGTTAATATGCCAATTTTGAAAAATCTTTTAACTCTTTGATCATATGACATTTTAAAATAAATCTCTGTAACAACCTAGCTTTTCAATTTCTGTATTTGACTTAGTAATGTAATTTTAATTACATTAGTTGTCTTGTAATTTTAATTAAGTGATAAAATTATATAATTAAGTTAAACATATGTTAATAATTATTTATAAAGTATAATGTTCAAAATTTTAAAAGAATGAGATAAATGTAACTTTGGTGGCTAAAATGAAAGAGATGAAACTTGAGATAAAATAAATACTCACTATGTCTTTCAAATGCTCATTTTACCAAAACAAGCTCTCTACTCTCTTTCATAACTTACGGTTCTTCATCTCTATTCATCAAGTTCATCTCAAATTGTGCAACAAAATTCAAGATTTAAGCCAAACAATAACAAGCAAGTATCAAGCAACAAAATTCCACTAGAATTGAATGTAATTTTTATGTTTAATGTGTTCTTTGGTCTTATTTGAAGCCCACGGCTTATATGTGTTTATGAAAGCAAAGTCATCTTCAAATTATCATGAAATTAGAAAAGGTTTAGTGTTACAATCATGAAATAAAGCAAATGCATGTTATGATTATGTGTTTAGTTGATCATATTAACAATTTGATGTTTTAATTCCATGTTTGAAGATAAAGTTCTGAAACTAATCAAGGTTGTTGTCCAAATGATTTTTATTCTGTTTTTCAATCGGTTTTTGGGGCCAAGAAAACTATTTGGCCTTCGGCTATTATTTGTAATCAATTGTGTTTGTTTATCCATCATACAGGAGCATGAAACACCCTTAATTTTAATGAATTGGTTGCTGGAAATGTAGAAAAACAGAAGGAACATAAGCTTAGCATATGTGCGTGCAGTGTTATGTTTATGTGTGCATGAAAAAGGAAATCCGAGACTCACCTTTAGGGTGTAAGTCTCGGATGTTATCAAGCGATACAGTAGCATATCCTTCATTCAACTAAAAGTAAGTGAGTAGTATATGTGTAAGATCTGAGACTTAGGGGGGGGGGGGGGGGATAAAAGTCTCGGATGTATGTGTAACAACACAATCCTGTCCCCTTTTTATTCATATGAATCTCGGATGTAGGTATGTATCCTACATCAGCCCATTTCTTTCTATTCCTTTTATGTATATAAGTAAGCAAGTGTAGTGTGGTGTTTATAGATGATATCCGAGATTCATCATGGTGACAAGTCTCGGATGTATGTACCTGTCCAGCAGCAGCCCAAAACACACAACACATAACCGAGTCACGTTTGTATTTGGTTTGCAAAAATTCCGAAATACATATATATAGGTGAATCTCGGATGATTTAAAATATTAAATGGCAACCTTTCCTTTTGTTATAAACCAAGTAAATTGAGTGTATGTGTGTGTCTAGTGGTAGCCCTTATCATTTCCTTTCTATAATCTAAGTGTTATGTGGTAAGTTTAGTTCCAAGACTTACAATATATGTAAGTCTCAAATGGGTGCAACCTTTTATACATACATACATACCTTCACATATCAACATATATGTAATTAGTTAAAGTGTGTAGGGATGTATCTATCTTGCATATTCACAAAATGGCATCAATTAAAGTGAAGGAACATATGAGTGTGATCATTCATATAATTAAACATATGTAAATGTAACTGATTATCAAATTCATCTGAAAGCGTTTCATAAACATAATAGTATCATGATCAAGTAAATATGTCTGATTGAATCCACATACAACCTTATGAACATATAGATGTTAAATAAGCTCATGGCATGACTTATATGCAATCATACAAGTTTTTAAGTATAAAGAAAGCTTAAAAGGAGTTAAGAAAGTCACACATGTCCATGAAAATACATACATGCTTATAAGCCTTAAAAGACATAATTAATTCAGAAACATATTTTATTAGACATGAAGACAACACAATGACACTCCATATATGACAAGTATAATTAT
Source organism: Centrapalus pauciflorus (assembly GCA_020465985.1). Classification (NCBI taxonomy): domain Eukaryota; kingdom Viridiplantae; phylum Streptophyta; class Magnoliopsida; order Asterales; family Asteraceae; genus Centrapalus; species Centrapalus pauciflorus. The sequence goes on from JAANYP010001505.1 coordinate 167,184, forward strand.
TAAATCTTGAATGAAATGTTCTAAGGAAATTGTTGGTCATATTCATCTCAATATAATAAAATATGAAACTTTGAATTTAAAGACCAACGACTGAACACTGAACATGCTAATCAGATATATAAAGACTAATAAATATAAAAATTGATATGAATAACAGATTGAGCAATACAAGAAGCTAAAAGACATATTAAAGAGCATCAGTGAAGACTGTAGTAAAGTGGCAAGCTGTCTTAAGTCTGATAGTTTTTCTAAGCCACTACAGATTGTGAGCAACAGAGCCAGAGCCAAAAAGCACATTAACCAAAAACTGTGAGTTATAGATTTTACTTTAACTACAAATTATGTGAACTGAGACTTTTGTTGCATTATCCTGACTTTATTGGAATTTAGATCTTATTGCGCATATTGATATATTGTAATAGAATGTTTACTATGATTTGTTGAGTCGAGCATTTCTTCTTCTAGCTTCCGTTCTTTGACAAGTCATTTGATTGTTAAGCTTAACACCAACACTATTGTTCAGTGTTGGGTTATTGTTAAGCTTATAATGTGCTAATTTACATGATGAAAGCACATAGGGTAGCTAGAGTTGAGCATTCTGATGATACTCATACAACAATCACTAGTAGCTAGCCCAGTACGTGGCTGATCCCTACACATTGATGTGTGTGTATGGTGCTATCATTATCCAGAGCTTCTTTATGAATTTGTTTAAGAGTCTCAAAAGCGACAACAGTTTTATAACTGGAAGCTGAGCAAAGACGTGCATCAGAGCATTTATATTGGCCAATGTCCCTTCGAGATTTGAGCTATGCATGAGCCTAGTGCAGTGCATGAGCAATAGAGCTGAGCTATGCATGAGCCGAGTGCGGTGCATGAGCTTTTGAGCCCACGTTCGTAATTGCATGCTAAATTTGAAATTCTACATACTCATGAAGCAATTAAGCTTACCCAGTTGTTGTATTATTTTTCAGGTAAAGGCAAAGGATTGGCTGTACCTAGTTCATAGATCAGGACTGTGAAAGAGCTTGAAGTGGCTTGGATCCTGTTTCAACACCTTTGTACTTGACTGATGATAGAGTTCTGGGATACTGGGCTAGTTTATATTTTGTGCTTTGATGTAATAGTCTAGAAGTCTGTACCCTGTTACTTAAAATTTGTCTCTATTTGCAACTAACTTTAGTTTTGCACTGTTAATCATTATCTTAGTTTCCTGGTAGATATTGCATTGTCACTGGGGCCTAGTCTTAAGACTTTTGACAAATCTGGTCTTACGATCTCCTTTTATTTGAAAAACAAATTTCATAAAAAATGTCATATTTAACACTTCACAAAATAATTGAAGTTTCCAATTTAAACTTCCTTTTAAATACTTTAATTTTTCATTAGAATTTATTGTAGTTTTGATTTCTTTTATTCATCTACTTTGTTACCACAACCATGCAGATATATATAAAGCATAAAGAAATAAAACATACTACCACAGGGTGACATAGTCTTGCCGAAACTAAATTGATTTCTTAGAGCCATACGGAAAACCAATTAGGCCAAAACTTAAGGGACAAAATTAAAACACAAGGCAATGAGGTTGAACTCTTTCAGCTCCCACTAGCCTCAGCATCCGATGATGTCTCCGAATGTCCTTGATGAATGCCTCCTTCTTGATGGATATCTTCGCCAAGAATTTTACATGATTTTAATTAAAATACATTTGCCTATGTTCTAACCTATTACGTATAAAATCAGGATTCCAATGGCACGCATGCCTTCCAAAAAATAACCAACAATAAAATAGAAAACATTAAGATTAAATAAACAATCATCACAAACAAGGGTCCTCAAGGCTCGGCTATGTCACAAACATAAATAAAACAATAAATCATATAAATAAACCAGAATTCATTTTCAACTTGCCATGAAAATAATTCTAAAACCAATTAATCTACCATTAATTAGAGTAATCATGTCTAATATCGTTCTTAAATTAAATAAGGTTCGTAAACTCAAAATTTAGGAACACTTTCCAAAATTAAAAACTTTTTCTCGGGAAAACTTTCAAATTTAATTTCATCTTTGCATTATCTTTGGATTCATAATTATTCTTTTCTTAAAATATTCAATTAATAATTCAAACATCTTTGAAACTTAAAACTTACTATTTTAAAAAACTTTTTATTAAACAACCTTTAATAAATATAGTTATGAGCCAGGTTCAAAAAAGTAATTCTCGAAATCAAGTGCACCTGAATGTACCAACTTTAAAAAACTTTTTTATTAATATTTTTTCTCATAACCATGTTTAAATTAATGTTATACGCATGATATATGAATTTCACATAAATTCACACTTCTTGTGTCCTTAAAAATTATGTGAATGTTCAATGCATATTTATATGAATGGTCATCCAAGTGAATGATCATTCACACCATTCACGTGATTTTTTTTTTTACAATTTACAAGATTTATGATGTTGCTCATTTTGAAAAAAAATCTTATAATGTTGTCTTATACATGTCTATTAAAAAAATTATATGTGAATGATCATTTACATTAGGGTACGCTGGAATCTCATAGGTACGCTGATAAACCTAATTCATATAGTTATTATCTTCAAATAATATTGATAAATAATAAAAACTTTCTTTAAATAATTATCAATTAACTATTATTCAATTGAAAAACTTTTCAAAATAAATAAACTTTATTTCAAATGTCAATTTTCTAAATAAACAGTTTTACCAATAAAATATGTCTTATAAAAGATTTAAGAAAATTGATCATGTTAAATAACACTTCAATTTTTTTAAGGTTTTAAACGATTTCTACCAAAACGTTAATGTCAATATTAAATCTCAAAACATTAAACCATGACCGAGCATGAAACTCAAAGTCACAATTTCATCAATTTAAAAAATAGAATCCTTAAATCAAACTCCCTTTAATTTTATAATGTCTTTTATGGAATTAAACAATGCATAAATTAAATGTAGATTATAAAAATTACCATCAAATTTTATTAGGCCAAAGGTTAAATAAAAACATGACATGACCGATTTTAACAAAAAAAATGATGACATTAGTTTTAATTTCATCGTTAAAACTTACTTTTTAATTAAAACCGATTTAATTTAAACGACGAATTACCGGAATACAGAATCGAACCAACTTAGTTAACCGACTCATACTCGGTTTCAATAACCCATATGAATCGAAAAAAGTAGGGTATCAAACCCTTTGACGGCTGAAATTAATCGAAGCCATTAATCAACTCACTTTGATTATTTCGATTTCCATATTCTAATTAATCGTTTAATTATCGACCCGAATAATATTTAAAATGATTTGTGAATTTTGTCAAACTAATATGGTCTCCCACTTTAATTTTAAAAAACCAAAACATTACATATATTTTGTCACAAATGTTTAAATATTATTAACCAACCACTTTTGATTTATTGATTCGATTTTAACGCATTTAATTTAATTGTTCGAGTTTGACCATGAATTAAACGACACGACGGAATAAACCATTCATGGCTTCGGCTACCACATCATAGCCGAGAGGTCATGGGTCTCAACCCATGGCCGAAATCTCAAGGCTTGATATTACGAACCGAAATGTTTAATTCTTGACTCAAATTAATTAAACACTTTAAACAATCAAACATCAACTAAATAAAACGAACTAAAGTTTCTAAATCCCAAGCTCCAAGGAACTCCAAGGTGGCTGAGAATCACTATGGGGTTTCCAAACCCTTTGGTCAATTTTCTCCTAGCCGAATCAAAATCTTAAACGTTTAATTATTGATTTCGATCGTTGAAACACTTTTAATTATTAAAAATCAAAACTTTAAGAACGTTGGATATAAACACATGAATAATACTATCATTATGTTACTTTAAATGACTCTGATACCACTGTTGGAATTCGTGTCGGTTTTTCATAAAAATATAAACTTTTAATCGAATTAAACGCACAACAGAAGTTTTTTAAAATTTACGAATTTCGTAACGGATCATCAAGTAAAACATAAAATAAGTAATGTGAAATCATATAAAAATCGTACCTTTGTAGTTGGTAACAAAAACACACGAATGAGAAGCTTTCGGTATCCACCGGTGATGACACGATCGAATCGTGTCAGGTACACAATCAAACACACGAAGAACGGGAAAACCAAAACAAATACAACAATTCTTTTGGTTAGCCGAGGAAGTCACACACACACACAATTATGTTCGTGTGTTTTGTTTTTGTGTCACACTTTTTTTGACTGACCGTGTGTGTGTATATATATAATTAAGAATTTTGATTTAATTAAACTCTATTAATATAATAATATATAATATCTATCCTAATAATTATTTTTATTATTTAAGCCTTATATAATTATATATCCATTAAATAATATTAAGTTTTTATACATTATCTAATAATATATAAATGACTAGATGATTATTTATAATTATCTCTATTTATTTGTTTATAATTATCCATCCAATTATCTAATAATAGATGATAATACTAATTCAAATAAATGCATCTTTTATTTAATATTCAATAGTTAATAAAAGACTAGATAATTATTAATTATCATCCAATAACAATTAAATTACTACAATATCTAATATTGTACTTTTAGTCTCCGTACTTTGAGATATAATTAATCACCCATTAAATTAATATCAATGATCATATCGTGTCATAAATAACATCCAATATCATCTACTCAATAGTTTAATTGCATCTGCTCAATTGTGCTCATCGGTGTGATCCTCAAGTGTTTTATGAAATCAGCCATGATGCAGTAGTGATGTCATCTTTACACACCATACACTAATAGTATGCAACACACACATCAATGCTAGAACTCACAACATTAGGTTAAATAGCCTTGAAGTATCAGTAATCGTCCCAATTAGTCTGTTGATGCTTGATTTGTAGCACTTTGCGTCACTAACCGATAACCAACACCAATACTTGATTCCAACCTATAAAAGACTCATATTTTACGTATTTATAAGCTTAACATATCATATAGCTTTTTTGGAAACTCACTTGGTTGGTGTGAATAAGTTGTTTTAGTTTGCAATTTTGTATTTACCGACATGTGTTGTATTATATGATGATTATGTGTATTTTTGGGTATGTCTAAGCTTTTAGATTTACATGTACATAGGATGTATTGACATTATATGACACTAACATATATTTTAGTTTGGTGACATAAAACCTAACATAACAAAAGAACAAAGAAAACTAGTATGAAACCAATGAAATTGACTATTGTGCACTAGTTTCATATTTTGGTCATAACTCTCTCATACGAACTCGGATTTAGGTGATTTAAAAGCCCAGACGAAGAGGACACACGTGGCTACAAGTTTTATGTTTTGAGAAATGGCCCAACTGGTAGTGACCCGACGAATCAGGGGAATGACTCGACGAGTCAACCCTTAACTACACTTTCTGTTTCCGTTTTGGTACAACACGAATCCTATACCTTCCAAATCTCATTTCCAGCCATTTTTACCTCTTGAAACTCATTTGTTATGAATTTCTAGGCTACATTTAACCTTTAAAAACATTACATGTCACTTTATTCATTCATTTGGGTATCGATTATTCTCACTTTAGGCTATGAAAATCATATAAAAGGTTACTCAACATTTGCAACCAATTCCAAGTAAATAAGCTTGAACTTTTCTTCAAGGACTTTAATATCATTCTAAGAAACTCACACAATTTAACACTTACATGGATTGTGATGTTTGTCATATTTATATCCTTTCTTTCACCATGAGATGCAAGATGAAAATGCATCACACATACAACTTAGAAATCAATGGAGATTTACCTCAAGAGTACAACAAGTGAAAATGCTTGTAATTTCTTGTATTTTAGCTTCACCCTTTTAGCCAAAACCCTAAGTAAGTTCCATTCCTTAATTGTTGGAGAGTATTTGATTAGGGATACAATTTGGGAAGCGATTGATGTAATCGGTTTTGACCCCAATTGAGTCAATTGCTTCACTTAACCCCCTTCAATCATCAACCATTAGCCCATAACACCTTTGCACTTCTTAGCCTTACACCCTAACCCCTTAAACATTACCCTTATGGCTTAGCTTTATTAACTTGTACACCAAACTTGGAAACTTGTACACAATGCATTAAATATTTCTTGGTTAGTCTTACATTATACTTAGTGCAAGTATTAATGCCTTAGGAACTAGCTGAAATGTATATACTACATAATTAATAAATTCATTCGATTAGCAATATAAACTACATTTATCTTCATATTAATCATAATTTTCATATAATTATAATTTTAAAGAATATTTAGGAATTTAATATACTTTATATTTGAGGATGTTAAAGGATCCATATTTTTATATATAAAAATACAAAGACAACGTAACTTTATTATAGAATAAAGAATGAGAAGAAATTGACAGAAATAGTTGTGGAAGAAATGAAGAGTGTATGTCTCTCTGTGTGCGCGTCTAAAGATTGGTTTGAAAATAAGTTATCTGTAAAATAAAAATCTTTTAATTGATGCTAATTTGTTAATTGTTTATTGGTGTTCACGGTGCTTATTATTAACCGGTGCTTAAATGATCATCATCCGATATATATATATACATATATATATATATATATATATATATATATATATATATATATATATATATATATATATATATATATATATATATATATATATATATATATATATATATAGTCAGAATCAGGTTCATCAGCGTGCATATGAGATTCCCGCGTACCCTAATGTGAATGATCATTCACATATATTTTTTTAATAGACATGTATAACACAACATTATAAAGCTTTTTTTCAAAAGGAACAACATCGTAAATTTTGTGAATGGCAAAAATAGATCATGTGAATGGTGTGAATGATCATTCACTTGGAACATTGAACATTCACATACTTTTTAAGGACACAAAAAGTGTGAATGTATGCGGAATTCATATATCATGCGTATAACATTAGTTTAAACATGGTTATGAGAAAAAAATTAAAATTTTTTTAACGTTGATACACTCGGGTGCACTTGATTTCGAGAGGTACTTTTTTGAACCTGACTCTATATTGTCAGGTTCAAAAAGGTCCTTTTGAAATCAAGTGCATCCAAAGGTACCACCCTTAAAAAACATTTTTTTTCCATAAGCATTTTTAAATTAACGTTACACACATTATATATGAATTTCACATATATGCATACATTCCGTGTCCTTAAAAATTATGTGAATGTTCATGCATATTTATGTGAATGGTCATCCAAGTCAATGATCATTCACACCATTCACAGGATCTTTTTTTGTCATTCACAAGATTTATTTTTCAAATTTTAATGTTGAACTTTTTGATAAAAAGTCTTATAATATTGTCTTATATATGTCTATGCAAAAAATATATATGTGAATGATCATTCACAACAAAATAAGCTGGATGAGCTGAAATCTTATGGGTAAGCTGATGAATCTGATTGTATGTGTGTTTAAGATAGCGATAGCAACGGGGCCGGGGAGTATCGGGGACCCCCTTTCCCATCCCAGTCCCTGATCTCCAACACACATCCCCTTCCCTGATGGGTAACACTTTTTTTTCCCATCTCCGCGCCCAACGGGGAACGAGGATCCCCAACAGGTATTCGTGTATTTCTTGCCCGAATTTAAAAACTTGGAAATGACAATGCTATATTTTCAATTAATAAATCTAGCAAAATCAAATGAGCAGCATAGCAAAATCAATTGTCATTACCTTAACAAATGATCACTCTGGTCGGTCACGACAACTGCGAAGCTTGATAACAGCAGGTCACGATGAAGCTTGAGCACAACAGGTGACGGTGAAGGCTTGACCACAGCGGTCGACGGCGAAGGGTTGAGCACAGCGGAGATCGAGCAGAGAAGGTCGAGCATAGCAGAGGTCAAACAACGGTCAAGCACGGCGGAGGTCGAGCAGTGGTCAAGCATGACGGAGGTCGAACAGGCGTCGACAAGGAAGTTGCAAAGATTTGGGGAAGATGAGTAGCTCTGGTCGACGGCGATGCTTAGAAGACTAGGGGTTTTTCTTCTTTTTTTAAACTTTTGTCAAATGAGGCCACGAGGATATATTGAACAATGGTGGAAAGTTGGAAACCAAACAGTCAAACACACAACCATATAAATACTAAAGGGTATATAAGGTATTTTATATATATATATATATATATATATATGGATGTATATATAATATATATTATTTTTAAACTATATTTTAATATCGGGTACAGGTCGGGTACGAGTATAATCCGAGGGGTAATCACATCCCCGTCCCCGGTTTCTAGAATCAGGCATTACACGTCCTCGACCCCGATACCCGGTCAACTCGGGTTTGGGTGTCGGGGTCCCCATCGGGTTCGGGGTTTTTTGCCATCTCTAGTTTAAGATTGAGTTTCGGAAAAAAATATCTTAATTTCGTGAGAACGCAAGAACCACTCTAAAATTGTGCATTTAATGTATAAATTTATCCATTTGATGCTAAAATTTATAGATTTAATAACTTATGCATTCCATGTAAACATTTACGCATCTTATGATAATTTTGTTCACTTTATGTACGAATTTGTGCATTTGACAAAATTTGTGCATTTAATGTTCAAAGTTATACATTTAGTGTATAATTTAATGAACTTAAATTTTAATGTTATTGATGATATCAAAAGCAATATAAAATCAAGATCTAAAGAGACAAAATACGAATTACACAATTGGCCAAATGATTGTATTGATAGAACTGGAAAATATAATGCGCATACAATGAACAACGTCCAAACTATTACATTGGAAAATACTATTTATACTACACAACAACTATTACAATATTACACATTTAGTCCCTAGACTTTAAATCCATAAACTAAAAATACATCACCAACATTCTCCCCTTTTTATGGATTTGAAGCCTAGTATCCTTCTCTATATCCCAACTTTTTCTCAAATCTCCTTATAACTCGACGACTGCTCAAATGTATTTCAATCTCCGATACAAATTCAGCAGTCATCAGCCTTTCAGTCTTCGACATGGCATCCTTAATTTGTTCTTTTCGTCTTATCTTCATCAAGAATCCCCTTCAATGACATCTTTATCATTTTTAGGGTTCCATCAGAATACTTGTTAAGCTCAGTAATTCGCATCATCTTCTTTTGATGATCTTTGTTTTTGTAAATGCCATAAGGAACATCATCCATACTCATCTGATATTCTTTATACTTTTCAATGTCCTTCACATCTCTTCTAGGCGCCGTCATATTTATTCTTCTCATTCCTATTTCCACTCCAATCTGAATATCTTGAATAGACATCAAGACCATCTTAGTGTGCATGAAGTGGAAAACGGATTTTAGCACAAATCTGCAGTTCTCTTCTCTTCTGTTTTTACACAATTCGTCAAACAGACAATGCTTACGATTAACACGTGAAAGAAGTCCGCTTCACTAAACTTGTATATTTTCTAATTAGTTCTAAGAACAGTGAATACCAGATAGAAGATATTTACAAATTTGTCTATATCAATTCTCTTCAGCTCCACCATTCTCTCGCAAACCCGTACCTTCTCAATTGGTTGAGCCTTGTTGTCTAGAAAACTTGCATAATGACCAGATTTGGCATATTGGCCTCAATCACTCTAAAGAACCTCAAAAATGTTAAAGGAGCTTATTTCTTACAAAAAATCTTCGTTTGAAGCAAATTATCCAAAAATGACAGTCTATTTCTTATCTTGATATATTCTTCATTCTGATGTTTTGACAGTTTGAGCTTCTTATTCTTATTCATCCTTTTATTCAATTCTTATTTATCTAACAAACTCAACATATCATCAATTTCTTTTCTTAGCTTCCCTTGTACTATTATTCCCGAACTATGTTCCCATTCTGTCTCATCAGCCAACACAAACTCATCAAGAAAAATTTCCATTATTTCTTCATCTGATACTTTTAGTTCTTGAATAGATTTTGGCTCACCAATGAAAATTAATGGAACTTCTTCAACCTTTACTGTTACATACTTCTTATTTGTGGCATCATACCTCGTCACAGTCTTCATCAATTTTCTTGTTTCTTGATTGTACTGAAGGCAGAACAACTGAGACAACGTATCGTGATACTCAGAAATCGTTGGTCTTTGTTCAGTTTCCAGTACATTATCTTTAAGTATCTCCTCAACTAAATCCTCCTCTTCAACAATTCTCTCAGCTATCATAGATGATTCATCAAAATCAAACTTATCAAAACCAGCTTCAGACACATTTATTTATGCCTCAACCCCTTCTCAGAAAAGTTTCATCTTCTTAGTCAGACTCACCATATTCTTCAAAATTGAAGTCGAAGTCAGTTTGCATACTCACTGGTTCAGGAACATCTTCATAAAAAAATCAATCCCAGATCTCGTTGAGTTGCAGCTGGTTTGTTAGTTGTAGCACCACCAGTTTCTGATATATTTTCTTCAGTCTGTTTGGCCCCATACACAACCATCTATTTATCGGAATCATCAAGCCTCCTTCTCTTCTCTCCCTCATGATGATCATCATCAGAGTAATGATCATCATGTTTACGTTTAGAACCAGAAACTTGAGATTTGCATGTTTCTTCAAGCTTAGAGAATCTTTATGATAATGCACCTAACACACTAACCACTGTAGCTTCCAAACTGGACATCCTATCATTCATGTTGGCAAACTGATCCTCACACTAGCTCCTCAATTCAACATTAGAATCAAATTTCTCTATTTCAGGCTCAGTGGCAGTGGCTTTAACATTTATTCCATAAAAAGCTCAAACTGATTATTCACATTCTAATTAACTCCTACGCTCAGAGTTGGCAAAGTTGTAGCACTAGTAGGACTTCTACCCAATCCCGGTGAAGGTGCAACAGATGCAACCGACACTATGGGTATTTCGACAGGTACACTAAGTTCACATGTACTTGTTGCAACATAACCAACTGACTCCAGTGTCCTAGAATGTGTATAAATCGACTATATGACATGTGCAAAATCAAAAATTGTACACTAGGGAAACTGTGTACTAGTTTCAATATCCACAGGATCCAAATGATCCCCGGATAGTATATGTGTATAATCCCCGTGACAAAATAAAACATCCTCTTCTTGAGAGAAGGAAGAGTGGCTAGGGGGTTTCAATATTCACCCCCTAGGCTCTCATACCAATTGTTAATTCATGATCTAGGTGAATCATAACATTTAGAATGAATCTAGCATGTTATCGAATGAATTCTCTCTCAATTACACATTACAAAATACTCGCTAGTTATGAGAGAGACACTTCTATATTCCTAGAAAAATCCTTTTATACTACTCTTCTAAACTATGACCTATGTACAATATCAACCATTTCACCTTCATAATTATGTTTTTCACCTCTATAATTGTGTACCTAACAATTATGATATTTATTAGTACTAAAGAACAATAATGGTTTTAAGTTGGGGTAATTGCGAAAAAAACCATTAACTTGTCAGTTTTTTGTGATTAAAACCCCAAACCATTTTTCGTTGCATTAACAACCTTGAACTAACTAAAGTTCAGTAAATCAATGTTTTATCAATGAGTAACCCGTTGAAACCGGTTATTAATCATACGTGGACTGGTAAATAACCTACGTGGAATAAGTTTTAATTGTTGAAACCGGTTGCCAAGTATTACACATCATTTAAACCTCTGTTGATAATTTTTAATTGTAATTTTTAAACGGGATTACATCATCAACGAGTGTTTAAATTATGTGTAATACTTGGCAACCGGTTTCAACAATTAAAATTTGTTTCACGTAGGTTATTTATCGATCCACGTAGGATTAATAACAGGTTTCAACCGGTTAACATTTGATAAAACCTTGATTTACTGATTTTTAGTTAGTTCGGGGTTTTCTATACAATAAAAAATGGTTTGGGGTTTAATCACAAAAACCTGACAAGTTAAGGGTTTTTAGCGCAATTATCGCTTTTAAGTTATAAATTTAATTTTTAGATTTTTGCATTGATGTATAATTTTGTGCATTTTGAAGTGATTCTTACGTTATCATAAAATTGAGGGATTCTTATCGGAACCCATCTATATATATATATATATATATATATATATATATATATATATATATATATATATATGTGTGTGTGTGTGTGTGTGAGAAAAATCATTGTAGAACTCAATATTTGTGTAGTCTCAAATAACCAAAGTGGACCACTTGATCATCTAAATCAATGGTGATGGATGGAGTGACATTTTTATAATAAAACGTCAATTTTTATCAAAAGATTATGGGAAATAAATTAAAACAATGGTATATTGGTATTTTTCACTTTTCTTAATCTTTCACCCATTTCAAAAATTGATTTCTCTATCTCTTTTTCCAATATTTTATTCCAAATCTTTTTCTTTTTCACTAGATTTAATTTCTCTCTCTCTCTCTCTCTCTCTCTATATATATATATATATATATATATATATATATATATATATATATACACACACACACACACACACACACACACACACACACACACATATATATATATATATATATATATATATATATATATATATATATCCCCGTTTTCATCTTGTTCTTAGTTTTTTCCAGATTTATTGTTAAAATATTTTAGATTTGTTCGAAGTTCTATAATAACATCAAAAAAGATCTGTTAATTTGAGAAGGAATCGTTCGAAAATTTCTGGTCGGGTTCGTAGAAGATGAAGATGATTTTCTGAAGATGAAGACGAAACATTGATGAATGTTTGTTCAATATCTGGGTTTTTTTTCATGATGACGGTTCGTGTTGTTTTCAACAATGACAAAAATCGATTCTGGGTTTTTTGAAGGTTATTTGATGATTTTTGTAATTTCAAACGTAATAAATATTCATGTTCCAGATCTGAATTTTTTAAAAAGATCAGATCTGCAGATTTATTACACGTTTATTACAAATGTAACATTCATATATTAGATGTGTAATAGTCATATATTATATGTATAATAGTTATACATTATATGTAAAATAATTTATTACATGTTTATTACATTTGTAATACTTTTATATTATATGTAAAGAAGTTGATGTGAATATATTGTTGTCAAGTTTGTATTTTGATTCGTGTGATTGATTTTTCTCAATAGAATTTGAATGTATTTTCATTCTTCGTGTTCGTAGAATTTAAACATGTATAATTTTGAAGAATATTAGATGATATTAAATTTCTAAGCATTAATAAATTTTTGTTTCAAATATGGGTATTTAATTTCAAGCATGTGTGATAGTTAGACCTGGCAATACGTGTATCTGTGTCGTGTCGCGTGTCAGACACAAATTATACACGACACGGATTTGTCAAACACGAACACGACACGAATTATAAAACGTGTCTTGATCTGAAACACGAACACGACACGTAAAAAATTCGTGTGACACGTGAAACGACACACAAAAAACACGTGTCACACGAAAACACGAATTTTACACGAATTTTACCCAAAATATATATAGTTATAAATTCTAACATAGTAATCCAACAACACATTACATCAGAAGTATTTAAAACCACTAATCCAATAGCACATAAAAAGTATTTAAATCCACTAATCAATATCCATAACCGAGACCAAACTTTTCACCGAAGTAGACTCTTTATCGATATCTAAGTCGACAATTTCATATATCACGTCATCAATGCTTGTACCACTTGCTTCTCCAAACAACCAATCCTTAGTACATATGAGTGCCTTCGCAATGTCGGGTTTTAGGGAGCTACGATATTGATCAAGAACCTTACCTATAATGATTTCAAAATTATAAATAAACATGGAAAAATACCGAAGTATAAAAAGAATACTACATAGTTACATACCAAAGTATAAAAAAAACGTCATATATACCTCCAACACTAAAAGCAGACTCAGATGCTACGGTTGAAACCGGAATAGTCAATATATCTCGTGCCAAGGTTGTAAGGTCGGGATATCGAACTTGTTGTCCTCTCCAATACTCCAAAATATCTATCTCTGTTGTTCTTGGCATCCTCGGCTCCTCCAAATATAGTTCGAGTTCATTCTTTTTAGTTGAAACACCATATTCGTGATCAAAAGAGTCGAACTCCTATTAAAAAAAGAGATCAAAATAAGTAACACTGTAATTAATATACAATGTTATAACTTTTAATACAAAAAAAATTTAATAAATTTACCTTCTAAGCTTCATTTGCATGTATACCACTAACCATTCCACTAGAGCTTTCATCGTCCCTCATAACTTTCGAGCTTGAGCCATCTTTTTTTCTCGTCACAGAATTGGCACAATTAAGATCAAATAGTGATGATAAAGTATCTTTAACTTCATCAAACTTACTTGATTTTGATCCATAAATCTTAGTGTAACCCCATTCTACGGTTTGTAACTTGTAACGAGGATCAAAAACCACCTCTAAAGCTAAAATCAAACTAAAGTCCAACCTATATTTCTCAAAGTTCTCAAACATCAAATTAGCCATTTTCTTAAGTTTCTCATCATTGTCATTCATATGTTTTTCCAAGGTCATTCGTACCATTAAGATCGAAGGAAAAATACAAATTAGATGTCAGATATTTTGACCCGGAAAAAACACAAGTAACATCATAGAAACCACATAAAAAATGGATAAGGATTTCAATCCTATCCTACTCACCTTTAGTCGGACAACTTTTATAATTTGAATCACTCACTTCCAAATGAGTAAAAGTCATGTGAATTTATGAGCACTTTGAAGCATGAGATATGTAGGATTCCATCTAGTTGGAACATCTTGTCTCAACCCCCGTTTTGGATCTAAACAAAATAACTTGACACACTCCAAAAAATTTTGTTTTCGAACTTGAGACCCTTTCACATACTTTACACTTTCTCGAACCTTTTTCACACAATCAACAATCTCTTTCAAACCATCTTGAACTATCAAATTAATAACATGCGCACAACATCTTATATGAAAAAATCGACCATCATTAATAAGTTCTTTTCTAACATTCAATTGCAACCTCAAGAAATCAACAAAAGTGTCATTTGCAGAAACATTATCTAATGTTATGGAAAACAACTTACTATCTATTTCCCAATCCGCAAGCAAACAGTACACTTTTTTCACTCAATGAAATTCCATTGTGGGGTGATGGCATAAAAGAGAAACTCAACAACCGTTTTGCAAACTCCAATTTTTGTCAACAAAATGTTCGGTTAGGCTAATGTATCCATCGGTAGTGATAGAAGTCCACAAATCTGAAGTTAAACAAATTCGACCCGATGCTACCTTTAAAATCAATTTCAACTTCATTTTTTCACTTTTATGCATTTTCAAAATAGCGGACCTCACAGTGTTTCTAGATATCAAAACTAAATCACTCCACACATATTCAAATAAGTCCTTATACCACTATACTCCACAAATGATAATGGTAAGTTATGCATGATGATTGCTCCTACTAATTTTTCATGAAATATTTCTGGGTTACATTTACTAGACTTCAAAAGCAAAGAATCTTTATCTTTCCCCAATAGCATTTGACCTAAATCACGTGAGTCTCTCCTAACACAAGCAGTTAAATGGCGGTTTAAGTTACCTGTTCCGGTTTTGCTAGAATAGCTGTTGATATCCCCACACCACTTGCATTTTGCTTTCTTAGATCCATCCAAAGTAATGTCGGGTAGTAGCTCGAATACAGTCCATACTCGTGAGGTGTGATTCTTCTGTCTCTCCCTTTTGCTTTTGGTAGATAATTCATCTTCGCATACATCGTCAACTTCCACATCCATGATATATTCAATTACAATATTGTTGCCGGTATCATCATCCATCTAAAAAAGAAAATCAAAGTTAAATCCACAATCCATATATATATATATATATATATATATCAACTTTCACATCCATGATATATTCAATTACAATATTGTTACCGGTATCATCATCCATCTAAAAAAGAAAATCAAAGTTAAATCCACAATCCATATATATATATATATATATATATATATATATATATATATATATATATATATATATATATATATATATATATATATATATATATATATATATATATATATATATATATATATATATATATATGTGGGTAAAGTGAACATGTGCCTGCTATGTACCTAAGGATAGGTATAGAACCACAGATATGATATCGTTTTGCAGCTGACTTACCAAACGAAGGGGTCTGGCCTTCTCGATTGCTTCAATTCTTGACTGAACCTTCCGGTTCTTCTCCACAGATACAACATCGTTTTGCAGCTGACTTACCAAACGAAGGGGTCTGGCCTTCTCGATTGCTTCAATTTTTGACTGAACCTTGCGGTTCTTCATCTAAATCATTGTAGCTTTGATTCAAACGTATGGTTTAGCATTCTCGATTGTTTTTGTTCTTGATTACGCCTCTTCGATTCTTCTTCTCAATCAATTTATTTCTCCATTGTAGTTTTGATTCAACATCAAAATCATAGCTCTATTATCTCTGGATATCATCTGACCTGCTCAATCTCAAAATTTATATCTACACAACATCAAACCGGTTCAAGGTTATACTATTTAGTTTTTTCTCAATTTTGTTTTTGTTTGATTGTTCTATCATGAAATTTGCTTTTTTGTTCAAAGTAATAGATAGTATATGATTTGATTGTTCATTAGAAATATGTAAATATGACTTTACTTGATAATTCTGGTTGATAAAATGTCTATGAAGTGTTCGATGAAATGCCTATATGAGTAGTTTTTTATCAGAGCCAAACCTAAAGAGAATTTGAGGCTCAACCCTGTTTTGGGGCTGATGGTTTTGTGTCCTTTATATGGATAAATGGTTGGTTTTGGTATTACAAATCTAAATGTAGGTGACACCAAATTTGCTTATACGATCTTAAAAGAAGAGGTTGATAATGGCTTGTGTTGGTATTGCTTTTAGTTCTCCAAAATTTTCCCTAAATTAAGAGGTGGATAAAGAAATGAGATAATGTTGTGCAAGGCAACTAGTTTTGGTTACCTAAGGCAATTAGTGAGTGTTGCTCATTCACATCTCACACCGCTTATGCATCAACTTTGACAAAACTTTCTAACATTAAAAATAAATAATGAAATGTACTCTTTAAGGTTTTGTGTATGCAATTAAAGTGATCGGTTCCTTCCACCTTAATTTTTATAAGTTGAGCGTTTGAGTTTTGAATTGTTTTAAACTATTGCAATTGAAACTTTTTTAGACTTTGGATTTGAGAGTTGGTTCATCATCGGTACTAAGCTATTTTTCATTTCTTCCAAGTAATCGTTAAAGAAACTATGACATAGCATTATTCATATAACATACGACATGCTAATTTTATTAATAGACAATAGATTAGATACCAATAAGAGTGGTTTTATGTTTATTTTAGCTTTGGTGTTGTTGGTTTTGTCTTGAAAAAAACAACATAACATCATGCCTCATTTTGAAAAGCATTCCGATGGATCCATAAGCTCAAACGGTAAGAGCGCCCATTCATTGGAGGATAGTGGTTCGACTCCACTTGGATCCCACTTTTGATAGTTTTTAACTTAATGTCATCATATATGGGTTATGCTCAAATAATGTTATTTAAAAATGGATTTTACCAACAAAAAAAAAGAGAGAGGAAATCATTATACTCGATGAATGCCATCATATATGGGTTATGCTCAAATAATGTTCGACTCCACCTGAAACATGTCACGACTTTGTCAAAACTTGACATAAACTCTTACATGTGAAGTGTAAACTATCAAGATCCAGGTGGAATCGAACCACCATCCTCCCATAAATGGGTGCTCTTACCACTTGAGCTTATGGATCTACTGTATATATATCAAGCTACAAACTATACAATATCATAAATGAGCAACTTCTATATGTATACATTCCAATTTGGTATAACATAAAACTTTTATAGTTGTATTAGCAACATTTGGTATAACATAAACCTTCTCGAGGACAATCCTGACTTCATGATTGTTTTCTTTACTTGTATGTGAGACATAAGTAGTTCACCTTGAATCTAATAATTAAAGTAAATTGCAATGGAAATGAACATTAAAATAAGCATGAGTCATGAGTGCATGGTCGTGCACTGACACAAATAGTCTGTATTAGCATGAGCCATAACCACCATCTAGAAAAGTGGACATAAGTATATTGCTTTAGACTTTAAACATTGTTTAACATTAGAAAGGTTTTTAATTGCCAACAATATGACCAAGCTTAAGCAAAGCACTATGATCTAGGATTCCACGTGAACTATAAAAAAAATCCAATTCACCATTCTACTTCTATATACATATACATATGCATATACATATACATATATCATGTTAGTTTCTTCCTATTGAACCCGAAAAATCCAATTCACCAACTCTCCAACCATGAATATGGTAATACGGTATATGTTTTGTTGTGAAAAAAAATCAATTGGTTTTTAAGAGAAAAAGTTCATTATGGCATTTCATCGAGCATATCATGTGCAGAAAAAAAATGCAAAAATTTCATAACAAATAAATTGGGATACCTGGCCATAGAAATTGTTTCTTTTAACAAATCTAACATGACTAGATGTATATATGATAATCTCAAAAACCAAAGTAATATATCATTTAACAGACGGTATGTATTAATAAGAAAAAAATCATGAGAGAATTGTGTGATGAAACTATGAGAGAGGGCTGTTAGAGGTCGAGAAGGTGGAAGGATCCGAAAATATGTAGCTAGATATCAAGTCTGGGAGAAAATTTCATCATACAACAATCAAACAAATACAAAATTGTGAGGGAGAAAAATGAAACAGTATTACCTTGAACAAGTTTGATGTTGCGTAGAGAGAAAGTTTGAGAATGAGCATGTCACATGATATCTAGAGATAATTAGCTATGATTTTGAAGTTGGATCAAAGCTACAATGGAGAAATAAAATGATTGAGAAGAAGAATCAAAGAGTTGCAGTCAAGAATGCCAGACCATACGTTTGAATCAAACCTACAATGCTTTAGAAGAAGAACCGTATGGTGCAATCTAGAACGAAAACAATCGAGATTCCAGAAAAGCTCAACCCTCCGTTTGGTAAGTCAGCTGCCAAACGATGTCGTATCTGCGGTTCTATACCTATCCTCAGGTACATAACAACCATATACTCACTTTACCCTATATATATATATATATATATATACTATCCCAAATCTTGACAAAACCATCTCAATGACATTGTTGAAGAAAACATTAAATACATATACATAAGTGACATATAGATCCCTAGTGGGTATTGCATCGTTTTCAATGTTGACAGATTGTTGTTCAATGTTGACTATGGAAACAGGACTTCAAACTCAACATTTTTCATCTCAAAATGTGATGAAACCATTCATTTTAATATTCATTTGTAAGGTGTTTTGAATATTTTTGAATTTTGTCAATATATATGGTGTGTGTGTCTATATATATATATATATATATATATATATATATATATATATATATATATATATATATATATATATATATATATATATATATATATATATATATATATATATATATAACTTGTCAAAACTCAAAACCAGTCAATATATATAAATAAACAAATAATTATTACCTAATAGTCAAACAAGAAAAACAAAACAAAACCCGAAACCAAAATCACACGATGAACCTAGAACCAAACAAAACACGAAATCAAAATCACATAATGAATCTGGAACCAACCAAAACACGAAATCAAAATGTTAAAAGCCATAAACACCGAAGTATAATGATAAACATAACATACCAAACTATTAGAATCCATAGACTCTTTAGAATTTATGTTGAAGGCAGAGATGGTAACAGGAAAAACACGAAATCAAAACACAGCGGCGGATGGGGGAAGCAAGAGGCCAACCTGTCGTTCCGAAGGGGATGGCCGGATGGGGGAGGCTGGAGGCAGACCGGTGGAAGACTAGAAGAGTAGAAGTGGAACCGTGTGCTGTGGAGGCATGTGTGGGACTGTTGGAGGAAAGTAGGAAACCAGGAAATGGGAAGGTGGGAAAGTGAGGAGTCCATAACCCTTAAAATTTTCAAATTAATTAATCAAGTGGGAATCCAATGTCGTGTATATCCGTGTATTATGCATGTTTTATTCGTGTTATCGTGTAACACAAAATTTATGTGTGTCTTACACGTGTTTATACGGGTAAATTCGTGTTTTACCTGTATAAGACACGAAACACGAATTTTAAATTCGCGTTGACACGAATTTACACGAAACATGAACTTGTAAATTCCATATATGAAAAACTCGTGTCGTATATATGTCATGTCTGTCGTGTCATGTACCAAATTGCCAGGACTAGTGATAGTTTTTATTACATGTGTAATAGTTAAATATAATCCTGTGAAGACCATGGTTTGGTGATGGCCTGTGAATCATGATAGCTACTTGATATATCATCTTGCACACATGCGTTAAAGTTGATTTCATTTATTATCATAAACTGATGATGTTATCATGAACTTGCTTACTTCTGCTTATCATCATTTCTTGTATCATTGACATATATGTATTCAGCCCAGCTTTATTAGCATTATTGATCTATTGTCCTAGACCTTGCCTATGTCACCTGTTCATCTAAACTTGGTGGTAGCTTACTCCAATGTTCCCCCCACGTAGTATATTGGTAGCTAGCCCAGTATTGAGCGGATAGCTTCCACTAAAAGCGTGAGCGTGGCCTGGATGTCATCCTGCTCTCATTTGCTATGTCTCACTTTACGTGGTTGTTGGTGGCAGTTAAGTCATATCACGCTATACCCACATTCCGCCTTGCATTACAACATGTTTACTAGTTAAATCTATAAGCTCACAAAGCCAATGCTTACTGTTGTTGAATATCTTTTACAGGAAAAGCCAAGGGCAAAGCACCTGTTGGACCTAGTTCTTAGGTCTATCAAGATCAAGGTGAAGTCTTTAGATCCTACTTAGACGAAACCTTTGGTACAGATGGAAGATATAGTTGTGGTGGTTTGAGTAGATTTGCTTTGTTGTATTATGATATGTACTAAATTAGCCTTGTACCCTTTACAAGTTAATTTTGAACTTTGTATGATCGTTTTAAAACTGTAATGCACTTAATCCTAATGTTTGTATTGTAATTTATTCCGCAACTCAATTTCTCTGTCTTAATTATGATTAATACAATGTAAAGCTAATTGGGACCTAGTCGCTAAGGCTCCTCCGTAAGGAGTGGTCTTCACAACATGTCTAATAGTTCATATTACACGTGTAATTGTTTCTAGAGTTAATTACAAAAATGGTCTTTGTTGTTTGTTCTAAAAGTTGGAGTTGGTCTCTAAACTTTCAATTTTGCAGAATCGATCCTTATATCACCGTTTGTTGGCAATTTTGGTCCCTCAACCTATTAACTTTTTTAATATGACCAATTTACCCTTATTTTGATGCAAATCACACGGACCATTTCTGCAATTAGTTTTTTTTAAACTCTTTTTTACTCTTAATTAAATAATTTATTTTTTAGTATTAATTAACTTTAATGGATTATGAAAAACTAAAGAATTGTTTTATTTATGTTGGTTCATAAATGACTTAAATATTTTTTTTAGTTTTAATTAAATTTAATTAAAGTGTAAAAACCTCTCAAAATTTATAATAAAAAAATCATTTATGTTTAGAAATTATTTTTTATAGTTTTCATAAATAAACAATTTTGACTCTATAATGATTTATGTAGGTTCATACATTTATAATAAAAAATATTCAAACCACAAAGACCATTTAGGTAGTCAACTCTACTTTTATTTTTTTAGTGTTAATTAACTTTAATAGATTATAAATAAATTATTTACGAGCCAACAATTTATTTAAATTTAATTAAGAGTAAATAATATTAGAAACATTTAACTTTTGAATCGTTTAATTTATAATTATTTATCTATGAACCAACTTTAAAATTTTAACACATTGAACTATTATATTTGAAAAAATGTATTTATATTTAAAAATATTTTGACACATTAAATTCTTTTAATTGTCAAAAAAAATCATTTATGAACCAACATTTTAATTATTTAAATCATTCTAAAAATCAATTTGTAAACCTAACAAAATTTATAATCATTTAAAAATTAAAATCTCTGTTAAAAACTTCTTTTAACAATGTAATTTGAGTTTAACGATTAAACCTTTTAACAAGATTAATATCAATATCCTTTCGATTAAAAAACTTATCACAAAAGGTCCGGTCAAATCAAGAGATCATATTATGGTTGAAAAACTTAAACCTAATAATTTGTTTTCAATTAATCTTTTAGAAAACAAGATTCATAATGTTAAGTCTAAAAATTAATTTGAATGATGACTTTATTAATCGGAGTCAAGATGATTAAACATTTTAATTATATGTGTGTTTATAAGCAAAACTCCTTTAATTTTATATGTTCTCTCTTAGCGGAAAAATAATTGAAGAACTTAAATAAATGAAATTTTAATATTTAATTCGACCGAGTTAAAAAAACTTCCAAAGAGTCTAAGACAAGTCAAAATTATCTATTTAACGTATCATTTATTTTATCGTATAAATTTTTAATTACACAAAAAACAATTTAAAAATTTAGGTTCTTATGACATGTTTTAGATTCATGATTTATGTAACAACCCTGATGTTAAGCAACGAGTTTAATGTTAATCACTACGTTAAATGTAACTTAATTACATTATTAGAAATGAAAGAAAGAAAATAAAGTTTGTAATGACTAATTAAATCATATATGATAAGTATATGTTTGTAATGTTAAAATTAAAAGTAATGCAAGTTTTGGGGCCAAATTGTAAAATAAGAAAAGTTAAGCACATAAAACCTCAAAATGCATTTGCCTGCTCATTTTGCAAAGAAAAGAAATTTGCATTCCTCCCTCTCTCTCTCTCTCTCTCTCTCTCTCTCTCTCTCTCTCTCTCTCTCTCTCTCTCACACACACAAAGGAAAGCGACGACCCTTTATATTTCAAGAATCCATCACAAAGAGTTCAACCAAAAATCAAGAATTCAAGTTGGAAAAAGATCATCAAAGCATTATCATCAAGATTACAAGGTAAATTCAAAAATAAATTGTTCTTGTATCTTCATTTGAAGTTTACGGTTCCGAGGATGATGGCCAAGAAGGCCATTGGCCTTCGGCCTGGTCTCTGTT